>JAMKQA010032428.1:0-11745 GCA_024699735.1 Posidonia australis
CGAATGATAGTTTAGGATATCAGCCTCAACGATAGTTTGGGATATCAGCCCCGAATGATAGTTTAGGATATCAGCCTCAACGATAGTTTGGGATATCAACCCCGGATGATAGTTTAGGATATCAGCCTCAGCGATAGTTTGGGATATCAGCCTCAACGATAGTTTGGGATATCAGCGTCAGCGATAGTTTGGGTTTTTAATTGATTAAATTATAGATTTGGGATATCAGCCCCGGATGATATTTAGATACTGATTTAATTGATTTTCTCTTGATTAAATTAAAGATTTGGGTTTTTATTTAATTAAAATTCATTTTTAGGGTTTTTATTCAGTTTTGCATGATTAATGTTTTAATTAGGGTTCTTACTTGGATTTTAAATGGGGTTTTCAGTTTAATTTAGGGGTTTTAGATTTTAATTAGGGTTTTTAGTTTAATTAGGGTTTTTGGATTTCAATTAGAGTTTTGAGTTTAAATTAGGGTTTTGAGTTTAATTAAGTAATTTAAAATTAGGGTTTTTAGGTTTTAAGTTTAATTTAGTGTTTTTGTTGAATTTAAATGGATTTTATTTGATTTTGGTTTTAATTAAGGTTTTCTCTTGATTAATCTAGATTTTAAGTAGATTTAAGTGGATTTTATTTGATTTTTACTTTAATTAGGGTTCTCACTTGATTAATTTGGATTTGATGTGGGTTTAAGTAGCTTTTATTTGATTTTGACATTAATTAGGGTTCTCACTTGATTAATTTGGATTTTAAGTGGGTTTGAATGGATTTTATTTGATCTTAGTTTTAATTGGGATTTTTATTTGATTAATTTGGATTTTAAATGTTTTAGATGAGTTTTGTTTGGTTTTAATTTTGATTAGGTCAGAGTAGAGTAGACCAGTGTGAGCCTGAAGGGGCTTGTGTGGGCTTGAGTGGGTTTGTGGGTTTAGGTGTAGCTTGGGTTTAGCGTTTTAGGTTTGAAAGTTAGGGTTTTTGTGGTCGCAACCTGAGCATCATTCCAAAGGAGCCTACTACCATGCGATGAGGTATCTATAGATGCGCCTCCCTGAGCGATGTCGAGGGAATCAAGACTGATGCTCAAGGTTGACAATACACCCTACCTAGGCCCACGGGAGAGTGGTATTTGTTGTGGGGCCGTGAACCACTTATTTTGTGGTTGCACCGAAAGTCATGACTCGTGGCCCATTCATGATGCTAATGCAAAGGATGACCCTGATGCCTGGTGATGCATGATGGCGATGCTAATGACGAGTGGGTAGCCCATCAGCTCACGGAGGGGAGCACGAGGGACTTCCCGACTCGTGCCAAGGGATGCCTGGACAAGACTGTCGAGCTCGTCGCATGACAAGGGGGAACTTGGCGAATGACAGACCATTATGCCTGAATGGATGCTTGGCAGGATATCAGACTTGCCGATCGAGGATAGAGTGATGACAAATGTCAACCAAATAGGTTGGGGATATCAGCCCACTTATGAGTTGACGGACTCATTGCTGGATAGTTAGGGTTATCACCCTACTGCCGACAGTGTGACGGTTGTCAATCAGATAGTTTGGTGTATCAGCCCACTCTTGACAATGTGAAGGTCGTCAGTCGAATAATTTGGGGTATTAGTCTGCTCCTGACAATGTGACGATTGTCAACCAGATAGTTTGGGGTATCAACTCGCTCCTAACAATGTGACGGTTGTCAACCAGATAGTTTGGGCCATCAATCCGTTCCTAACAATGTGACAGTTGTCGAATGGATAGATAGGGGTATCAACCAGCTCCTGACAGTGTGACGATTGTCAACTAGATAGTTTGGGGTATCAACCCGCTGATGAGTTGACGGACTCATTACTAGATAGTTAGGGTTATCAGCCCACTGAGAGTTGATGGACTCGTTGCCGGATAGTTAAGGTTATCAGCCCACTCCTGATAATGTGATAGTTGTCAATCGGATAGTTTAGGGTATCAGCCCACTGATGAGTTGACGGACTCATTGCCGGATAGTTAGGGTTATCAGCCCACTAATGAGTTCATGGACTCATTGTCGGATAGTTAGGGTTATCAGCCCACTGATGAGTTGACTGACTCCTTGCCGGATTGTTAGGGTTATCAGCCCAGGTGCTATCAACATAAGCAGTGGGCATGAAAGGATATCAAACTTGTCAGCCGAAGGGATGATGTTTAGGTTATCTGTCTAAGTGATAGTTTAGGTTAACAGCCTAAGTGATAGTTTAGGATATCAGCCTAAGGGATAGTTTAGGATATCAGCATAAGTGATAGTTTAGGATATCATCCTAAGTGATAGTTTAGGTTATCAGCCTAAGCGATAGTTTAGGATATTAGCCTAAATAATAGTTTAGGTTATTAGCCTAAGCGATAGTTTAGGATATCAGCCTAACTGATAGTTTAAGTTATCAGCCTAAGTGATAGTTTAGGATATCAACCTAAGGAAAGGGCATGACAAGATATCAGACTTGTCAGTCAAAGGGGTGATAGTTTAGGTTATCAGTCTAAGTGACAGTTTAGGATATTAGCCTAAGGAAAGTACATGACAAGACATCAAACCTGTTAGCCAAATGGGTGATAGTTTAGTTTATCAGCCTAAGTGATAGTTTACTTACAGGATCTGCTCTAGACCTCGCATGAGGCCTAAAAGAAGATGAAAAAATAGACTCGTTCGACTAGAGCAAGCCTAACAAAGAAGGTAGGATTCCACCTTACTAGAACAGAAATCTAGAATGGCTTCGTTCGACTGGGGCGAGGTCAAAAGGAAAGGATAATAGCTTTCTACCTTATCTTGTACAGACGTCTACGATGGCTTCATTTGTCCAAGCTAAGGCACCGAAAATGTATTCTCGACTACTAGCTAGGTAGGCCCCAGTGCCAAGTCGATAGGTGAAAGAAGGCTATAGTTGAACCAGTTGAGCACATGTTGTTGCAATGGCGGCTTCCTATCAATCACAAGCATTCAAACAAACTGGCGAAAGTGTTCCAATGTATTTATTGCAATAACTGGATACAATGAAATGACTAGACTGTTTCAACATGCAAATGAATCAGATAGCGTAATGCGAATATTAAGAATCTGTGTCATCTTTGTGTCTCTTAGAACCCCTAGATTTCGGAAACAGTGTATGGCTTGGAGTACTTCCATAGATCGGCCAGGTTTCTTCAACTTCGGCTTTGTAATCAGTTGAGCAGCCCTTCCCTTCTACGACGGTGAGATCATTCGATTTGACCGATCCGGTAAGTATGCGTGATAACTCTTTGGTCATAGCGTAGGAGCTTAAAGGATACTCCTAGGAATGAGCTGGCATCAGTCCATGAGCAAATGAATCTTGTCAGTAGTCGAACTGATGCATCACACGAATTGGATGATATTCAACAACCCCTGGTCAGCCTGGGGCGGATGATAAGCTACATGTCAACTGTGTCGAAGAAAGCTTCAAAGGTATGAGTTGTCGAAGGAACGATGCGCCAAGTCACTTGGTCTTTTGTCAAACTCTCCAGTTGCTCATATTCCTTGTGAATTGATGTGAGGGTGCGAGCATGACCACTTTGGCAATAAGATTCAAAGGCTGACCATTGAGGGAGTGAGACCTCTACTCACAGATGAGCAGCCAACCATACCTATACAACGGCTCCACAACTGTAGAAATGTCGGCAACACCGCAATGACCAGTCTAGGGCCTAGTAGGTCTCTGCCATGATGACTGAAGATAGGTCTATCTGACGGGTTATTACTACCAAAGCAATCTCTACCACCTCAATATTCACGCCTAGGAAATGGACGACAAAACCTTTCAACCACAGTTCATCGCCCAAGGAGGTGCGCATCTCTGCTGTCTTGTCAAAGTAGGTCAGTCGTAGCATGGGAGATTGTCCATCAATACAAATAAGTTGCCAACCACAATCGTTGGTTGACAGGCCAGTCAGTTCACTCAATACTAAAGAGTATCCATCATGCTGCATAAACACAGTAGGCCCATGGAACTATGGTAGACAGCACACCCAACGAACTTCCTCCAAGGTAGGTGTCAACTCAATTCTTCCGAAGCAGAATACATGGTTTGCAAGCTTCCAGAACCGGGCAGCTGCAAACAAAAAGTATTAACTGACCTCCACATTTGCAATTTCTAGGAATTTTAAGGAGATGCCCCAAGTCTGCAGTTTGTCACGATCACTGTTTGTCAACTTCCTGATCCATGTCTGGAGAACATCTGAGCACTGCATCGGTACGACCATCGTAAGGAAACCCATGATCAATGGGGGAACTTCAATTTCTTTTGATTCAGATCTGTAGAGCACATTTAAAACATTCAGAACAACAAATGATTTTATTCCACATAATAATATTTTACTGAGCATAATGCAAATAAAAAGGTGCAACATAAGTGAGTTGAGTATCAAAAAGATCAGTCCAAGGCTAATTTTGAATGTCGGGATCGAGACTAAACAAGCTATCGAACGAACAAGCTCATGCACATAACCTCAACAAGTGGTCTGCGCCACTAACTTGTCAAGCCCAAGTCCCTCGAATTGGTGGGAAGCAAACACCCACACTGATGATCAGGATTGTTGGGTGACAAAGCCGACATTGGGTACTTAAGAAGTCAAATGTATCATTCAACTCTGAGAAAAACACTACACAACTTGATGATAAAGTTTTTACCACTGGATAAGTTGCTTTAAATTTATATGCAAGATTGAGAGTATCATGCCAACTTCACAGAATTACAGTGAAGGCTGGAAGCAACGATTACAGCCCCCATTGCTATCACAAATTGTTGTGTCTTGCGACTCATCTCTGTAGGTGTACCAGAGGCCTATGCAAGTGTCGACGCTGGGAATGTGTCTGGGCTCTGACTGGGCTTCATCCTCAGGAATCCCCTGCCCATTGCTGTGATGTTGGTGAATAGTTACTCATAGGAATGTTTGAAGAAAGGCCTTCTCTCTGCATCTAACCTCTTGAAAACTGCTCATCCTATTCTAAAAGGCGGCAAATGCCCTCTGGTTCATCATTAAAGGTTCGGATCAGTAGGGCCATGGACATGCAAGTGACCAAAGTATTGGCCTGGTGCATCCACACACATGGTAACTAGTATGCCTTAAGGTAGATTATGGGGTTTTCAACCATTAGGGCAGCTAACATGCCCCTGGACAAGCATCTTGTTCTCAAAGTGTGTTGCAGTAGATTCACGCATGCCTAACTGAAAGACAGCTAAGATGGCCCTAGTTAGATACAAGAGGTTCTCCCACGAGGCAGCCGACATGCCCTTGGTTCGAGTATCCTTACTAAATTCTCAACCAAAAGGTAGCTGGCATGCCCCTGGTTTGAGAACGAAGCGGTGCCTCGCAAAGTGGATGGGATGAATGGTCATGAGTTATGCACAAATGAATGATGCTACTTTATTGTTTTGCTATCTTTATTGCCCTTAGCTTTTGGAAAGCTTCTAATGCTATTGTTGGGACGGAGGAAATCTTCAACTCACCAAACACTATCTGGACATCTTGGATTGTAGGTGGTGCTCTGGAAAGGGTGAGGTAGTAGTCTGTTGGGCTATGTGGTGGAACAGGCGTCGTACCAAACTCCCTATGGCCCTACACCTACTTTTTTCAATTATTCTCTTTCTTTTACTCCCTCATAGGCTTGTGGATTGACTCTACTCCGTGCTTGGAGGTGATGAGTACCTAGGCAATTGTTGAGGCTGCTTTGTTGAAGGAGGGGTGGTTACTCCCTTGGGTGGTGTGCACCCTTTTTAGGTACATGCTTCAACTCCTTTCCAAGGTATGTTGTAGGGGCAGTGTTACACCATGCACCTTCTCCTCTTAGGGCTAACTTCTATCTGCGCCTTCTATCTCCTTATTTCTTTTAGTGCACTTGTCCATGAAATTAATTTTTTGCTCACACACTCACTCACATCCTAACATTTTATCTCCCTTTGGAGGTGTAGGCCTTTTGGGATGTTTGGGTTTATCACCTAATTCCCAATGAGCGACGGCTCGCTCACTCGCTAGGATGTCTATGTAGTATTGACTAAGGAGGAATAGATCTCCTTTTGCCTAATAGGCAAGCTTATCCGATTGTCATCACCATGCGAAATGCTTATGTAGATGTCATTAGTGCTCTTATTAATGCGTGCATGCATGGATTTTTTTTTCCTTTTTCTTCTTTTGATGCTTTTGTGTTGAGATGCAATGCATGTAGAACGAGTGCAATGGAAAAAAAATATGAGTGTGGGATGATGAAGAATGCATGAATAGAGAGAATGATGCATGTGAAAGTGCAGTAGAAGAGTTGTGCGAGACAAGGATACAACTCCATGTCACTGATAATACTTCTTTAGGTAGCATGAGTTGACCAGCTCCGATTGCTCAATGTGGTCCATGTCTTCAAGGATTACAGCTCCCCTAAAGAATACCTATTTGACGATATAGGGACCGTGCTAGTTGGGTATGAATTTTTCACGAGTGTCAGGGAGGTGGATCGCACACAAGACCAAGTCACCTGACGTAAAGCTCCTGGGTCTGCCACTTTGTGAAGTAGTCAATCGTTTACCATGATGTAGTGATGACCCTTAAAGGCTATAGGATGAATGGCTCCAATGACATCTATTTCACAAGTGGAAAAGGGCCATGTTGAGGACATGCTGTGCAGCAATTGTGGGGGTGCATGAATGAAGTTCCCATGTATTTGGCAATTATGGCATCTGTGCACAAATTAACAAGAATCTACCTCCATGGTTAACCAAAAATAACCTTGCAACATAATCTTCTTGGCCAGGAGCATTCTATTCATATGCAGGCCATAGACTCCTGCATGTACATGGGGCATTAAAGTGTCAGCCTCCTTCTTGTTTATAGAACGTAACAATGTTTGATTATAGGATCTTCTGTACAAGTGTCCTGCTCCCAATACGTACTTGGATGCCAGTCACACCAGGGTTCTCTTGTCAGTGGTCAAGGCACTGGCTGGGAGATTCCCTAATTCTAGGAAGACCTAGATATTTTGGTACCATGGAAGCTCTTCCGCTATGTCTGCTTCCTCTATATTCATACAGAGGCTTGGCAGTGCTGCACATGTAACTGATACATCCACTGCATGGTCTTTTGGTACCATGAGCCAAGATACTACGGTCGCCAAGGCGTCTGCATAGGCATTCTAAGCTCTATTCATGAAAGAGAAGTGAACCTATTGGAATTCTACCATGAGTTTCATGAGATGGGCATGGTATTGGTTGAGCTTCAAATCTTTAGTTTTCCAATCACCATTAACCTACACGATGACTAGCATGGCATCGCCACATATGTGTAACTTGTGGACATAATGCTCCAATGCCATTTGAAGTCCTAATATGCACGCTTCATATTTTGCTTCATTATTCGTTCACATGAAGTATAATTTTCTGGCATATAGGGTCATCTGTCCTTGGGGGGTTACTAGTACAATGCTAATGCCCATTCCTTTTTTGTTGACTACGTCGTCAAAGTAGAGGCGCCACTGACCCTTCTCCTTGGCCTCCTCTGGCTCGTTATCATCATCCATGGTGAACACCACATCCTCATCTGGGAATTGAGTCTACAAGGGCTGGTATTCAGGTGAAGGTAGCTTGGCTAGGTGATTTGCCACTGCTTGTCCCTTTATGGATTTCTATGTAACAAAGGTGATATCGTATTGAGACAACAACACCAGCCACTTGACGCACCACCCAACAAGTGCTGGCTTCTGGAACAAATACTTCATAGGGTCATGGAAACAAAGGAGCAAGACTGGGTACGCCATTTGTAGACAACCCAAAATTGTAGGTTTGCAGGCTAGAATTGTGGTAGCTGGGCTTTTAACCACAAATGAACTCAAACCCTAGTTTAGTCCTAAAGCCAAAAAATGCCAAACCCAACAGCAATTGGTCTGAGCCGTGATTTGTGGCCATGCAGGCGCACCTGTCTAATGCACCTCACTGGCGCACCTATCTGATGCACCATACAGGCACACCTCATTGGCATTCCTATCTGGTGCACCAGACAGGCACACCATGCAGCCGCACTAGACATGTGCAATGCCCATTAAAATCCACCAAAACCTAGGAATGACCTGCAATATTTCAACCCATTTCTTCTTCTTCTTCTTCTAAATTAATCAGCCAAAGACCATGATCTAGTTGAATCATTTCCCTCTGTTCTAATCACATCTAGCCTGTCACACCATGTTGCTCAGCAGCAACCTTAACCATGCATGAGCTCTCCATGAACTGGGGTCGCCGGATGCATTGTCACGAGCTCAGACGGCCGCTGATCACTGTCAGCGCGCGGGCAAGCAGCAAGGAAGGTGCATGGGGGACAGCAAGTTGGTTACGGGCAATAGTTTGTTAGGAGGATCACTAGTTTGTTACGAGTGCGGCTGGTTGTTAGGATCCTATCGTGGTCTGTTACGTGTTGTTATGGGTTCACCTATAAAAGGAGTAGCATTGTGAAAAAAAAAATAGAGAAAGAGGAGAGAGCGAGAGAGAAAGGGATCCAAAATTTTCAGCCTCTTCCGGCGAGCTATGATGGCAAAGTGCATTACCAGGTATGCCCTACACCAGCCTCATTTCATTTCATTTTTTGCTTCCTAGGACTCACTCTGTCTTCCTTGATTGATTCCAACAGGGCTAGAGGCCTCCGCTGGTCGGAATCAGCCCCCAGGCCTTGCCGGAGTCGTTTTCCAGTGGCCTAGGTGGGGGAGCTGGTCCACGGCTTGTCCCTTGTCCTAGAAGATTAGGTCCTCCTCTCCTGGCCTCCCTCCTGCTTATCCTCCTCTTTGCACGCCACTTCACTACCTCCCGAGGCCTCCACCAGATGATCGCGGGAGTCGCGCTAGTTCGCCGTCGCTAGGGTGGACGATTGAAGCCAACGAAGGGACGCCTGCCTCCAGCCTTGTCGTGCCTCTCCATGACTCTAGGATCGTTCCACGGCATGCCCCCAATGCTCTAGAGTCTTCAAATTCAAGCCACGTGCCTTGGATAGCCACCGCAGTTGCGCTCACCAGAGAAGGATCGTGTCGACAATGAGTTTGGCTCGAGGATGGGGGAAGTGTCCCATTCTCGCTTCTGGAAGTGGGGAAATGCTCCTCTCAACATGCCAAAGCCTCCTGGACCTTAGGATCGCGCACTGCTGCCCTCTAGTAGCCCCTTTCTTCTCCGACGTTGTTACCAGAGTGCTGTGACGGCAATGGAGGTGGGCATCCTCCAATGACCGTCAAACCTTCGATCAAAACTGTTGGATCTCCTCCTCTCCTTCTCTTCTTGCTTCCCGTGGGGTCGGATCCTAGATCAGGCCATGGGATAGCCTATGTGTGTCCCTCCGGCGGTCGTCGACGGCGGAGGTCTGTCGTCGACGGCTGTCGTTTCTTTTTCTTTTTTAAAAAATAAAAATATAGTTTTCTTTAAATAAATTTCTATAGCTTTTGGTTTGTTACATATAGGTCCTTTCTTTATTGCAAATAGGCCCTCTTTCTTACAATTAGGTCCCTACACATTAAATTGCTTGAATAAAGTTTTACCTGAAAATATTGCAATGTGCCCCCTAAGCTTCCCTAATAATGTTTTCCAGGCTTTAAAAATTAAACAAAAACCCTTGAGTTTCACGAAAATCATTCTGAATGCATATTTCTCTGTTCAAATTGCATTTAAACCCCTGATCTTCATTAAAACTCTTCTGAATGCATCTTTCTCTGGTTAAATTGCATTTTAGCCCCTAAACTTTACAGATTTCACACGGAATGCATGTTTTCTAGGGTAAAATTACTTAATTGCCCCTAAATCTTTCGGATTTCAACATGGATTCTCCTTCTTGCATATTTTACCCTGAATTTCCACATAATTGCATTAAATGCATGCTTTGATGGCAAAATTGCATTTTCACCCCTTGGAATCTTCAATTTGACAAAAAATGCAGAGTTTTGCACTTTTTACTCCAAATTTCTTCAAAATTACATGAAATGTGTTTTTCTAAGTATTTTTGATGATTTAGCTTCAGAATTCAGTTTTCGTTTAGAATTTGGTTGTTTTTGCGTAAAGGCCCTTGGAATTCACATTTTTACATTCTTACATGCATTTTGCATATTTTGTTGTACTTTTTCATGCAAGTCTTATCGCATTTACTTCCTTACATAGTGCACTAGTTTCTAACACATTTTAAGCTTGGTTTTCTTGTTGTTTCCTGGATTTTTGCTGATTTTAGTATTTTTGATTTGATTTGGCTTTCTATCACTCGAGGGCGTACATTAAAAGGCCTAACAATGCAGACATTGTCCCAAAAGAGCATTATTTTCCCCAATTTGATTTTCTCGAATTTCTTCAAATTTTCGCTGATTTCCGTGATGCTTTCTGAGAGTTTCTTGATTTTCACGATTTTCCTCATCACCCATGGGTGTACAGTAAAGCAGCATTCTCAGTGCCTACATTTGTCCCTCGGATTAACTTTTCCATTTATTTCATTTCTTCTCTATGATTTGGCATGTTTTCTTGTCATCTTTAGCATGAGCATTCAGAATAGGTAAGCACACACCCATGGACCATTGGCAAGTAGGAAACCAAGAAAGACTGAGTTTCTCGGGCACATAGGGATGCCTAACCCCTTCCCCATGCATAACCAGAATCCTTACCCTTTCTCTGGCGCGCATTGATTTGTGCATTTTATCAATTAGGCACGAAGCATACATGTTTTCATCATCTTGTTTGCTTCTTGGTTTCCTTGTGTGTTTGGTTTTCCTCGTCTTTCCATTAAAAGACTAGGTGGCAACTCCTTTCCTTATCCTTTCTTATCCTTCCTTGGTGTTTCCGAGTCTAGTCTTCTTCTCTGGATTCACCATCTTTGCCGTTACCATATCGGGACTCCTCGAGTACTTCCACGCACCCGGTAGAGGAGACCTGTGTAGGGTTCCACTAGCATGGTCACACCATCATATAATGTCTTCAGTGTTGGGTTGCCTAAACGAGAGACCAGCAAATCTTATTTATAGTAGTGCACCTGGCCTCACAATCATAAAACTTCTTACTTAAATAATATGTCGCCCTCTCCTTACGACCAGATTCATCATGCTAGTCCAAAACTGCTCCCATGGAATCTTGGGTCACTAATAGATAGAAAAGTAGGGGCCGTCCCGGCATTGGTTGGATCATAATAGGAGGTTTGGCCAATAATTGCTTGATCTTGTCAAACGCTGCCTAACACTCCTCATTGCAACTGATCCTTGCATTCTTCCTTAAGAGGTTGAAGATCGGTTTGCAGATCGATGTGAGCTAAGCAATGAACCGATTGATATACTACAGATGTCCCAATAATCCTCACACATCTTTCTCTGTGATGGGAGGAGGCATGTCAATTATGGCTCGAGCCTTAGTCGAATCGACCTCAATTCCCCTCTGGTTGATGATGTAGCCAAGAAGCTTGCTGGATGAAACCCCGTAGACACATTTACTGGGGTTGAGGTGAAGCTTGTACATGCGTAGACGATTGAACAACATTCTCAGGTTGGCTAGATGACCTTCGGGCTATTTGGACTGTTATACGTCCAATAGCAAAAGCCCCATGAATCCAAACGAAATCAACAAGTGGAATGAGGAGAAAATTCGAGTAGAAGAGGAGTTGTCTAGCCGCATGCCTAGAAACGAATTGCCACCAAGGAGAATAAATGCCAAGAGATCAATCACGCAAACACCCAAGGATTTAACGTGGTTCCCCTTGCTGGGTACTCCACGGATGGCTCTCT
>JAMKQA010032429.1:0-10157 GCA_024699735.1 Posidonia australis
TCAGGGTATTTTATATGTAAATTAGCGAGGACTGTAACGAGGACATTTCCTCGCTATTTACTCGCTAAATGAAAAGCGAGGACATTGCGAGAACAAATCCTCGCAAAAAAACTCGCTATATTATTGCGAGGTAATTTCCTCGCAACATCCTCGCTATATGTCCTCGTTATGATGTTGCGAGGACATTTCCTCGCCAAGTCCTCGCTCATTGTCCTCGCAAAATCTAATTTTTCTTGTAGTGATTATCATTGATTTATACTGATTTATGGGGGTCTAGTCCTTTACCTTCTAAACAAGGGTACAACTACTATATTCATTTCATAGATGCTTACACTAAATATCCATTAACCCTCAAGTCCGAAGCCCTCAATACTTTCATCAGATTTAAAACACAAGTAGAGAAGCGTTTGGCAAAACTGTTAAAATCTTACAAAGTGATAATGGGGGAGAATTCTTAGCCTTTAGGGATTATCTTCAAGAATATGGAATTCAACATCAATTTTCTTGCCCACACACACATGAACAGAATGGATCAGTTGAACGGAAGCATCGACGCATAGTGGACACTGGATTAACATTATTGACTCATGCAAATTTATCAAAATGCTTTTGGCCTGAAGCATTTCAAACTGCCATGTATTTAATTAATAGAATGCCAACTGCAGTTTTGAAAAATCAAAGCCCCCTGCAAGCATTGTTCAACTCACTTCTTGCTTATGATTCTTTGAAGGTTTTTAGTTGTAAATGCTTCCCTAACCTTTGTCAATATCACAATCACAAGTTTGATTTTCGCACTATTGCCTGTATTTTTATTGGATATTCTACAGATCATAAAGGATATATTTGTTATTCTCCAGCTCACAAACATATTTATATCTCAAGAGATGTGGTTTTTAATGAAGAAGATTTTACATTAAATTCTCAGCCTCATATCTTGGTCTCTTTAGCACTACTGAATAATCAAGAAGTTACTACTCCATCTCCTATTATTCTACCTTGCCGTTCCAATATGCCACATGTAGCTAATTCCTCAACTAAGAATACCGATAATAAGGTGTCCTCTAAGGAAATTCAATATGAAGAAAATCCTATTCTGTCCTCTAAGGACATTCAAAATACAGTTGTTGCACGCCAACCAGTTACAAGGACTTCTCAAGGAAGTTTTAAACCTAATCCAAAATATACTCTATATGCAAGCGGATCACATGCTACTCCAAGTTCTGTTGCTCAAACATTACAAGACCCAAAATGGAAACATGCCATACAAGAAGAGTATAATGCTTTAGTGAAACATGAATCTTGGACTCTGGTGCAACCATCACCTAGCGCCAATATCATTGGAAGTAAATGGGTGTATCGTGTTAAAGAACGGGCAGATTGGTCAATTGAGTGTTTCAAAGCTCGATTGGTTACACAAGATTTTGTACAAAAATATGGCATCAATTACAAAGAAATTTTCAGTCTAGTTATCAAACCAATCACCATCCGAATATTACTAAGTCATGCTCTAAATAATAATTGGGACATTCGTCAACTAGATGTCTCGAATGCTTTCTTACATGGAAACCTTCAAGAAGAAATTTATATGCATCAACATCCAGATTCATTAATCCCAAATATCCAAAGCATGTCTGTAAACTTCAACGATCTTTATATGGTCTCAAACAAGCACTAAGGCATGGTTTAATAAATTGAGATCTTTTCTACTCCACAATGGTTTCCAAGATTCCAAGTGCGACGTTTCATTATTCATCAAAAATACTGGTCAGTCTATTATATTCATTTTAATATATGTTGAAGATATAATAGTTACAGGCTCTTCCTCCCAAGAAATTAGCAATATCATCAATGCTTTAGCTCAAACTTTTGCAGTAAAGGATTTGGGTGATTTTCATTATTTTCTCAGTGTTGAAGTAAAAAGGACAGAGAAAACTCTACATCTCTCTCAATCTAAGTATCTGGTGGACTTATTAAAACGTTTTAAATTGGATGGTGTCAAACCTTACAAAACTCCAATGGCTTGTCTACCAAACTCACCAAATCTAGTGGTGATTCACTTAAAAACCCCATTGAATATCGAAGTTTGGTAGGAGCATTGCAGTAGCTTTGTATTACACAGCTAGACATCTCCTACCCAGACAATAAAGTTTGTCAATACTTATCCAATCTTACCACTGAACATATGAAGGTTGCTAAACGTATTTTGAGTTATTTAAAGAATACTATATATCATGGATTGTGCTATCGAAAGTCAACCTCCTCACAGCTACAAGCTTTCAGCAATGCAACTCAACTACAAGCATATAGTGATGCCAATTGGGTAGGGGATATTGATGACTGATATTCTAATTCTGGGTACTGTGTTTTCTTTGGAAGCAATCTTATTTCATGGTACTCTTTGAAGCAGAACAGTGTATCTCAATCAAGCATTGAAGCCGAATATAAAGCAATAACTCTCACTGCTTGTGAAATCTTATGGTTAAGAATGTTACTTCAAGAGCTTTGTATATCTTCTCCAATGCCAAACATATGGTGTGATAACACCAGTGTAATACACCTCATAGTAAATCCCATCAATCATTCTCGTACTAAGCATTTTGATATTGATCTTCACTTTATTCGTGATCATTTCCTCAAACAACATTTTGATGTGCATTATATCAAGTCCAGCCAACAACCTGCCAATCCATTCACAAAACCTGTTGGCTCTCAAGTCTTTACCGAATTTTGTCACAAACTATCACTCCATGCCTCTCGTTCAGCTTGAAGGGGGATGTTAAATGTATAGATGACATGTAATTGAATGTGGTTTATACTTGGTAGGTCTATATTTGGTACGTAGATCAAGGGTATGTAATTGCGGAATTCATAAGCCCATGTAATTGAATGGGGTCTATACTTGGTAGGTCTATATTTGATATGTAGATCAAGGGTATGTAATTACTGAATTCATGAGTCCTTTGTATGGTAAGCATAACAATGACACCTACCTTAATTAGTAATGGGTTGGTTATATCTAGAGAAGATTCTGAATGCTCTATCGTGTATATAATGGCCTGCATGTATCGTTGTAAATTATTAAGGAATATACTGTTTCAGACTATTTCTGTGTGAATCATCTTGTTTTCATTCCATCTTTCTTTCATCAACGTTTGATCTTTTTCTAACTCTCTTAACTCTTTGTATGATGTTAATTCTTTGTCCTTAGAATCAACTCTAATAGTGGAGTTGGAGTTAGCCACAACACTGTGGTCCATAGTCTCCACTAGGACTGTTTACTATTACGATTTAAAAAAAAAAATCTTTCCTTATTGAAATATGGACATCCAACTCAAAACTAATTAGCAATGAGTGGAATGGTCCATCTATATATAACCACAAATCCTAGTTCTTACTTTTTTAATGTAGGACTATTCCAACACTCCCCCTCACTTGTGGCCTATTTTAGGTCCAACAAGTATCTCTTTTAAACATAGGTGGATGTATGTGGACTTGGGTCCACTTGGGCTTCTTTTGGCTTTGATATTATATTGAAATATGGACATCTAACTCAAATCCAATTGGCAATGAATGGAGAGGTCTATCTATATATAATCACAAGTCCTAATCCTCATTTTTTCAATGTGAGACTATTCCAACAATCCTAAGTATAAATTTACTTTACCACCATTGTTTTTGACCTTTAGTAAATTTCTGAAAATTTTTATAAATGCATTGGTGTAGAATGTATTTACTTACTGTTGTTCTTGAACTAAACTTGAGTCTTATCATGGACGACAACTTCTTTGGTCTACCATAGATGTGGTCTTCTTTTGGCTCAAGTGGACTATTCCATACAATTTGGATGAACAAATTTCACCTGTGATGACACCACCTTTCTTCTTGTTCCTCCTCATATATCTTCATATATTTGCCTAAGATTTTGCAGTGGATTGCTACTATTCTCCGTGTACTAGCGGCACCTGCATACATCACTAGTTGTGCTTTTGGTAGCAACCTTGAACTCCTCCTTTCCTTTCTTCCTACCTGTGTTGTACCCATTAGATTCTTCAATGACACTTATTGAATATGCTAGGAAATAGCCTTGCAAACGTCTACACTGCAGTTGTTTGCTATATTACTAAATTGACACAAGAGATTTGCAAACGTCCACTATGAACATCCTTTAGCACACAGGATCGACACAGGAGATATGTCGACGTTCGCTTTAGACGTTCGTTAGCGCATAGAATCAATACAAGAGATTTGCAGACGTCCACTAATTCATAGAATCGAAGTAAGGGATTTGTAGAGTTTTCTTTGGAAAAGTTCGTTATAAATGAATCATTTTTTTTTTTTGCAATGCAAAAGGAGGACAAGTCCTAAAGGTGAGTGTATATATATATATATATTTATGTATAAGCAAAAACATGTACAATGATCAGTATGCACCAAAGAGGTGTTAAATATATACATGAAAGCATCATAGCAAAGCACACTTAGCTAAAAAAATCAACAATCAAAATAACAACAAAGACCTAAGCCTAATAATGCCTGCAGTACGGTCCCAAATCTGCTCTAGAGGCCGAGGACGATTGTGAACATCAAAAAGTCGGCCATTCCTTTCTTGCCACACGTAGATTTAACTGAATGTCTACCCCAACTGTCAGTGTCTAACTCAAGAGGAAATGTAATTTTGGATTACAAGAAAACTATTTCTAGCTTGTTTAGCCATAGAACAAACATCACATGGACTACTATTGTTTGTAGTAATATCAGGAATGAAACTAGATAGCTGCTTCAACTTTATGGAGGATGGATGGCCTAGTCTTTTGTGCCATATATTTGAATCAATTGTTGCAGAGTTAGCACATGGAATAGAACGTGATTGAGGTTTATGAAGTTGCAGGTTTGTTGAGAAAAAATAGACTCCTCCATGCTCTGTACCCAATCCAATCATTTTTTTCATGGGTAAGTCCTGTACAACATAGAATGTTGGATAAAAAGTAACTGAGCAATTCAAAGATTTTGTGATTTTACTGACAGAGAACAAGTTGACATTGAATGAAGGGACATATAGGACATTTTTAAGCTCTATGGTTAGAAATTTTCACCTTGCCTATGGTTTTGACATAGACTATATTATTAGGCAATCTAATTGGAATAGATTTACAAGGAGCACGGGCTGAATCAAAAGAATTGGAATCAGATGTCATATGATCAAAAGCTCCAGAATCAATAATCCAATGTTTAATACTTTTTTACTTTAATAGAAGTAGAAGATGCATTGCCCACTACATTAGCCAATGAACTAGATTTGTGTTCTTCATTTAGTATAGCCATAATGTGCTTGTATTGCTCTAGAGTAAAACTTGTACTCATACTCTGATCAGGCTATTTGATTCATTTGAAAAGGACTTGGCATTATTTGCATGTTTGTCATTGCTCTTCCCTTTATGAAAGTTTTTTCTTTTTTAGAAAGGGGACTAGCTCCGAGTTATATAATTTTTTCCATGGAAAGCTGGTTACAGATCCACTCTGGCCCAAAGTCGGATTAGGAGGAAATACAACTTTTAGTACGAAGGACTGCTTGGGCCAGTAAATGAGCATAGAAATTACAACTTCTCAGGGTGAACAAAAATTTGACATTAGCAAAGGCATTGCAGAGGTCCTTGCATTTCTGAATAATTTGCCTAGCATCCCATAGAATGGAGTCATTTTCTTCCGACAAGGCTTGTATGAGGCCCAAATAGTCACTCTCCACATAAACATTGGACCATCCTTGGGAGAGGCCCAAAGACATGCCCTTCAAGATGGCCATGGCTTCACTAACAATAGGGGAGTAAGGAGGGACGACCATACCAACCGAGTAAATGTGGTCACTGACGTGATCAGGCCCAGTCCAGAGGCATCCTCCCCAATAGCCGCATCAACATTGATTTTCACTGTATCTGGAGGGGGGGCAATTCAACGGATAGGGAATTGTAGGGCCTAGTCTAGAGAAGAGTTGCAGCCGTTCTTTTTGCAGTCATTAAGGATACTGATGGTCTGCATGTAAAGCCTATTTGACATGGTCTTCTGGTTCATGTATATGATATTGCACCAGTTCTTCCACAGGAGCTAGGCACCAGTAGCAGTGACATTGAAAAGGTGCTTGTCGTTGCATGAGGCGGTGGGTTGTCTGGCCCAAGCAATTAACCATTTGATGATGCTTTGCTCTTCGAGGTTTGCGTTGCATTCAGTTTTCATCCAGAAGTCTTTGGCAAAATCGCAGGAGAGAAGCAGATGGTCCATCGTCTCCGTCTCCTTTTCACAAATCAAGCAGATATAGAAGAAAATTTCCCAAACCTCGTAAGCTTCTAGAGGGTAGGCAAGCCATTATGTCCACATTTCCATATGAAGATTTTGACATGAGGGAAGGCAAGGGAGGAGACCATACTCGGGGAGGCCTGGGGCTTATCATTATCATGGACGACACCGTAGGCTGACTTGGTGGAGTACTCCCCATTCCTGGTATGGAGCCAGATAATAGCATCCTCATCGCCTAAATGATGAATGGGGGTGGCAAGAATTGCTGTGGCAGTGAAGTTGTCAAAGACCTCAAGGATAAGCTGCTGGTTCCATATAATCCCCTGAATTAGGTCGCTAACTTTTCCAGGAATGGGGGAATCGTGGTAGCGTACTCCAGGAGTTAGATTAAAATTTTTGATCCATTGATCCTCCATAGTGTTGATTTTGTTGCCCGTAACCACCATCCAACAGGAGTTGTCTTTGATAAAGTCCCGAGCTGATAATATAGCCTTCCAAGAGACAGAGTGCAAGGACTTATGCTTGCAGTTCTAGAAATTCTGATTGGAGAGGTATTTGGCCTTCAGAACCTGAGCCCAACGGTGCTCTGGATTTGCTTTGAGGAAACGCCATGCGAGTTTTCCAAGAAGAGCACGGTTGGTAGACAGCATGTCTTTAATACCAAGTCCTCCACTGCGGGATGGCTGCATGAATTTTTCCATCCAATGGGGGTATAGAATCTGTTGGCATCCAATCTTCCCCACCAGAACTTTCTTTGGATTCTATCAATATCACGACAAACTGTTTGTTGGAGGTGAGCCGTGCCCATCTCATAGACAAGAAGAGTAGAGAAGGTAGACTTGATCAGGACAGTTCTACCAACTTAGCTAAGGATATTTGCTTTCTAGCCATCTAGCCTCTTGGATATCTTTTGAGTAAGTTGCGTGTTAGCTTTTCTAACAGCCTTGTTGTTGATGAAGTAGGTACCTAAATACCTATCCGAGTGATCCATTTTGTTGACTCCCATCCAATTCCGAAGATAATTGGCCTTGCTAGATGGACAGTTAGCACTGAAGGTCATCGAGGATTTGCCAATGTTGATAGATTACCTAGAGAGGTTAGCGAAGGTGTTGAGGATAGCTCTAATAATAAGGAGTTCTCTTTCTTCAACCACTCCAAATATGAGAATGTCATCTGCAAAACACAAGTGAGTAAGGACAGGGGCATTGCGAGCAATCTTGATGCCAGAGATAAGCTTAAAATCAAGATTTTGTTTGAGCATGCGGGATAAGAGTTCAAGTGTAGAGATAAAGAGGTAAGGAGATAGTGGGCATCCTTGACAAATCCCCCGAGTGGCTGTGAATCTTTTCCTTGGAATACCATTCAAGAGGACAGAGAAGCTGGCAGTAGTCATACACTGGTCAATCCTGGTTCTAGAACTTTGGTTAAACCCCATTAATTGAAGAATCCTATCGACAAAATTCCACTCTAATCTATCAAAAGCTTTGGAGAGATCTAGCTTAAGCACAAAGTAGTGCTTCCTTCCCCTGAGGTGGTGCATGAAGTGGAGGACTTCCCTAGCCAGGATGACATTATCAACGATCTGACGCCCTAGGATGAAGGCAACTTGGGTGGAAGCAATAATCTTGTCCAACATAGGTTTTAGGCGGTTAGCCATGATTTTGGTTATAATCTTGTACAGAACATTAGTTAAGCTAATGGGTCGATAATCTGTGGGTTGGAGGCAAATATCCTTCTTAGGAACAAGGCAAATAAAAGTGTTGTTGAGATCTTTAGGCATTTTAGCATGTATGAAGAAATTTTGGACCATGGTAATAATGTCATCTCTGAGAACACTCCATTTTCTTTGATAAAAAGCAGCATGATAACCATCGGGCCCAGGGGCTTTGGAGGGGTGCATGTTCATCAACATAGTCTTGATATCTTCCTCAGGGGGGCTACAAATGTTTGAGTTATCTTCTTCAGAGATCTTTATTTCACCCCAATGTGTATTGCTAGGGATATCCAAGGGGTTGGTTGATCTGTATATGCTGGAGAAGTAATCAAGGAAGATCTTGGCAATTTGTTGGTCGTTTTCACTGAAGGAGCCACCCTCGAGTTGCAGGTAAGATATTTTATTCTTTCTGGCTCTGTTCATGGCAAATAAATGATAAAATTTAGTGTTTCTGTCGCCCTCAAAACTCCATCTAAATTGAGACCGTTGCCTCCAGTGAACCTCTTCCATTTGGAGCATGTAGTTGAGTTCCTCCTGAGCCTTTTTTTTCCTCCAAGAAATGGTTATCAGTAACTACACCATCTTGGAACGCTTGATTTTACTAGTAAGTTCCTCCATCTTCTTATGCCAGCTACCAAATCTGGATTGCCTCTGTAACCATGCCGTTGGGGGTGGCCACAAATAAATAATATATTGTGCCAAAAGCGGCAAAGCCGCGGTAAAAATAAAATAAAAAAAATACAAAAATGCAGGAGTCGCCACCTAGTCTATTCAAATGGAAGACGAGGAAAACCATAAAACATGAAAAATCATGCAAAATAAATAAAAAGGGGCTACGTAAACCAGAAATGCGGGTAAGGATCCTTGTTACGTACGAGGAAGGTGTTAGGCACCCTCATGCGGCCGATAAATCGGTCTTCTATTGATTTCTCTCTTGCTAATGGAACGTCGACTTTGCAGCCTTTGCTGTACGCTCGAGGACGATATGCCATGCCATGCAAATGCATGTGATGTCTAATGTATAGGTGCATGATGTGTAGGGGTATGTCCTAATGCTCAGAAATATCGCTCGTCTGTCGGGTCAGGAGTTGATGCAATAATATTGCACAATAAGATCAAAGATCTAATATCTTGAGTGATTTATCATCCTTGCTTTCTATATACCTAAATGCAACCTAAAATGCAAGAAAACTGCCGAAAACAAATCTGTGCCTTCCTAATGCATCAAGGAAGAAAACCAGATGAAAACCTAAAAGCAAATCGGGTCGAGAAAGCAAGCAAAACATATGAAAAAACGCTATGTGCTACTGAAAACAGGCCACTGCGTCTGTTTGGTGCGCCAAACTGGTGCGTCAGTCTGGTGTGCACCCAATGTGCGTCTAGGTGGGCCAGTAGAATATGCTGAAGGAAAAAACAGGAAGCCACGCAAAACCAAAACATCAGAGGGTGCACTCTGGAAAAGCATACAGTAGAAATCATTTTGTAAAACTCGGAAAAACATGTCTTGAAAGTGCTAGAAATGCAAATGCAATGCAATGACCTTGAGCTTAATGGCTAGAAGCCTCACACAAGATGTCACCTATTTGAACTAGATGAAAAATGCATGATTCAGCCAAGCCACTGGATCATGGGCAATGCACATGGTTCTCCACTAAGGAGTAAGGTGCAATCGGCCTACCAGATTCAGCCTAAAACTGAATAACAAAATAGAGAAAATAGTTGGAAAACAATTCGATCAAAGCTAAAAAATCATGCAGATGATATCATGGTACATTAGAGAATCAATCATAATGAATCAAACTCAAAACCTCAGATAAAACCATGTAAATAAAGGTGCTAAATGTTAGTGATCTGATCTCTGGCCAGTCTGGCGCGCCTACTGAGTGCGCCAAAATGGTGCACTGGTTGGGTGCGGCTAAGATGTGCGCCCCAGGGAGTCTGGATCAGACTGTAATCTGATCCAGAACCCGCCCCAGCAGAGATGCAAGATGATTTATGTTAATGCAGCTGGGTTCATGCCATCATTAAAAACTGAAAACATGACGGGAATGCATACAATCGAAAATCATCATGTAAATCATACTTAGAATTAAAACAAGTTGATGGGTTCATGAAAATATGCAAAATGCCTAGGAATAAACATGATCTGGATAAA
>JAMKQA010032433.1:0-12042 GCA_024699735.1 Posidonia australis
AAGGTAAAACATGTAATATTTTCAGTTAAAACTTTATTCGAAAGATTTATGAAAAATGATTGCAGGACCTATATGTAATAAAAGGACCTAAAAGTAATACCAGAAGGACCTAAATGAAAGAAAAACAATGTTTCTGTATTTTATTCAAATAAAATGTTTTAAATTGTTTTTTAAATGAAAAAAAGAAACGACGGTCGCCGACGACGGAGCTCGCCACTGACGACCGCTGGTGGGGGCAAACAAGGACTTCCCTTGGTGTCTGATCTTAGATCAGACTTCACGGGAGAAGAAGGAGGTCTGTCGGGGCTGCGGTGCGGCAATCCAGGGCTTCTAGAGGCTTCGGGGCGTTGAGTCAAGTGCTCCCTATCGATCCTCAACAAAATAGGCTGCTCAAGCGAGTTCTCCGATCAATCACAACGGCACTCATGCGACGACGGTTGCGGAGGCTGTCCGGGGCTCAATTTGCGTTGCTGGTGGCTCTGGGAGCTTGGGGGCATGCCGTGGGACGTTTCTGGACGACCGGGGCAGCGTGAGGGGCTGGAGGCTGGCGCAGTTCCTCTGGATCCCGTCGTCTTCTCCAGCGACGGCAGGACTGGAGCAATTTTTCGACGTTCTCGTGCGGAGCTGTCAGGAGCAGTGGAGCGGCAATCCAAGGAGTGGAGAAGCTCGAGGAGACCAGAGGACGAGGAGGGACGGCTCGAGGGTCCAGGAGACTCTCTGGATTGCCCCCCCCCCCACCACCTCTATCGCCGGAGAGCGGCGACGGTGGGGCATGACGGAGCTCCGTTGGCCAAAGGATCACTCTAGATCCCTTGGAAACGCCCCAGGAAGAGAAGGAGAACCTAGAGGACCAAAAATAAAGACCAGGAGGGATCAGAGGAAGCTAACTTGACCTGGAGAAACTCTGCACCTCGCCGAAGCTCTGGAAATGGTTGTCGCTCCTCTCTGCGATGGCTTTGGCACTCTACTCCTCTCTCCCTTGCTCTCAGCTTTCTCTCGTGCGGTCTAGTGTGCAATTCACTGCCTCTACCTCCCCTTATATAGGTGAGGAGAAATCCGATGACCCATTCCGACAGTAAGCACCTCCACGTAATAGAAACCAAAACCAACCACCAGACCCACTAGCTGGTCCCAAAACAGCCCAACAAACTCTAACGGCTGTCCCCCCTTGCGTTCCACCCTATCCCTTGCTCGCCGACAAGATGAACGGCGATCTGAGCTTCTACGGCGACCATCCGACGGCTGGCTGCTCTGGCTTGTGCTGGATCAACGGGGCTCGGGCTGGATGATGGGCTCAGCAAGGAGGTGTGAGCTCAGCTTGTGTGAAATCCGTGGGGAGGAGTGAATTCCATGGTTGAAAGAAATCAGTAAAATGGGTGTAGGTCACTTTGGTAAAAATAGTGAATTGAAGAAGAAAATATTATGAAATTAGAGAAGAAGAAATGAGTGTTGGGTAAGAATGAAATGAGGAGAAAAGAAATGGGCTGAATTGTTTATCGCGGGCCTTCATGGGCTTTAGGGCCAAGGTGGACTCATTTGGGCTTATTGGGCCTATGTGGGCCTTGTGGGCCCCCATGGGCCCAAATGGGGCTAAATGGGCCCAAATGGGCTAAAAGGGCCTAAATGGGCTAAATGAACCTTTAATGAATTGAATGGGCCCAAGAAAGGCTAAATGGGCCTAAACAAGTCTTGTGGGCCCAAGTAAGCTCAATTAGGGTTTCATGGGCCTATGTGGGCCTTCATGGGCCCAAGTAGGCTTCCATGAATTAAATGGGCCTAATGAGGGTTAGAGCTCAGCCACCACATCTCCATCCTGCAAAATCAGAAAATTGAGGTGTCTACAGATGCCCCTCCCTGAGCGAGGTCAGAGGACGAGTAGAACAGAGATCGATGCTGAGGGTTGACAAAGACACCCGACGTGAAACCACAAGCAAGAGTCATCAGTCAGAATACATACTAGAGGTCCGCCTTAGAGGTCCCACCGCCACAGCGAAAGCTAAACAGAGGAACAAACACACAAAAGACTAAGAATTGACAAGCTGACGACCAATCAGCTCCTAAGAGACATGACTGGTTATCGCACTTGTCGAGAAAAGTGCTGGACAAGACTCACGATGCTTGCCGACCGGGAAATGACTGATCACGGAAGTCATCCGGGTAGTTCAGGCTACCAGCCCAGAAGGAAGGAAATAACAAAGAGAGTGGGGAATCCATCAAGCACCATTGGGATTGCCCGGGTAGTTTGGGATACCAGCCCACAGGAGGAAAGGAACAACATAGAGCAAAACTCGAACCAAAAAAGAGGGGCACCGAAGTTTGTCCAGATGGACAACACCAGGGACGGGAACATCCGGACTACATCCAATAGTCCAGACAGGAGAAAAGGGGAGGCCTGGATTCCATCCGTCCGGATAGGACCCAAAGGCGGGAGAGAGTCCCTTGATTCCATCCGTCCGGATAGGACCACACAAGCGAGGAAAATGCCATAATCCCATCCGTCCAGATAGGACCCAATCACATCCGTCTGGATAGGATCGCAAAGTCGAGGAAAATGCCTCTATCCCATCCGTCTTGATAGGACCTGATCCCATCCGTCTGGATAGGATCACAAAGGCCAGGAAAATGCCTTAATCCCATCCGTCCGGATAGAACCCAATCCCATCCGTCCAGATAGGATCTCATAGGCGAGAGGGGGTGCCTTGATCCCATCCATCTGGATAGTACCCGATTCCATCTGTCCGGATAGGATCTCACAAGCGAAAAAAGGCCTTAATCCCATCCATCCGGATAGGACCCAATCCCATCCATCCGGATAGGACACGAAAAGGCGAGGAAAATGCCTTAATCCCATCCGTCCGGATAGGACCCGATCCCATCCGTCCGGACAGGACTCGAAGGCGAAAGAAATGCCTCGATCCCATCCGTCTAGACAGGAACTCGAAGGCGAGGAAAAATGCCTCGATCCCATCCATCCAGATAGGACCCGAAGGCGAGGGAAAATGCCTCGATCCCATCCGTTCAGATAGAAACTCGAAGGCGAAGGAAAAATGCCTTGATCCCATCCGTTTGGATAGGACCCGAAGGCAAAAGAAAATGCCTCGATCCCATCTGTCCGGATAGGAACTCGAAGGCAAAGGAAAAATGCCTTGATCCCATCCGTCCGGATAGGACCCGAAGGCGAAAGAAATGCCTTGATCCCATCCATCCGGATAGGAACTCGAAGGCAAAGGAAAAAATGCCTCGATCCCATCCGTCTGGATAGGACCCGAAGGTGAAAGAGATGCCTCGATCCCATCCCACCAGACAGGACCCAAAGGCGAAAGAAATGCCTCGATCCCATCCGTCCGGATAGGAACTCGAAGGTGAGGAAAAATGCCTTGATCCCATCCATCCAGATAGGACCCGAAGGCAAGGGAAAATGCATCAATCCCATCCGTCCGGATAGGAACTCGAAGGCGAGGAAAAATGCCTCGATACCATCCGTCCGGATAGGACCCGAAGGCGAAAGAAATGCTTTGATCCCATCCGTTTGGATAGGACCTGAAGGCGAAAGAAATAACTTGATCCCATCCATCCGGATAGGACCCGAACGCAAAGGAAGAAATGGTTTGATCCCATCCATCCGGATAGGAACTCAAAGGCAAGGAAAAATGCCTCGATCCCATCCGTCCGGATAGGAACTGAAGACGAGAGAGAATGCCTCGATCCCATCCGTCCAGATAGGATCCGAAGGCGAGAAAAATGCCTTGATCCCATCTGTCCGGATAAGAACTCGAAGGCGAAGGAAATGCCTCGATCCTGTCCGTTCAGATAGGAACTCGAAGGCGAGGGAAAATGCCTCGATCTCGTCCGTCCAGATAGGACCCAAAGGTGAGGGAAATGCCTCGATCCCATCCGTCCAGATAGGAACTTGAAGGCGAGGAAAAAATGCCTCGATCCCATTCGTCCGGATAGGAACTCAAAAGCGAAGGAAATGCCTCGATCCCGCTCGTCTGCATAGGAACTCGAAGGCGAGTAAAAAATGCCTCGATCCCATTCGTCTGGATAGGAACTCGAAGGCAAGGAAAAATGCTTTGATCCCATCCGTCCGAATAGGACCCGACGGCGAAAGAAATGCCTTGATCCCATCCATCCGGATAGGACCCGAAGGCGAAGGAAAAAATGCCTCATCTGGCCTAGAAGTTGCAAAACTTCCTCTGTCCAAACAGAGAAAAAACGAGATACTCGACTATTATCTTGGTGGCCCCAATGCCAAGCCGACAGGCAAAGGAGAGGAGAGTCTTGCACTAATCGTACACATGCTGTCAAAAGTGGTGATGTCCATTATGCATCAACCATGATCGATCAACAGACTGGCTAGAGATGTTCTGCTGTATTTCATTATCAAAGTCAAATGGGTGTTTACATGTATTGCAACTTGTAAGTGTAACATGATGTGAACTTTAAGGACCCTCTTCATCTTTGGGTCTTTTGGAGCCCAAGGCTTTGGTGAAGAGCATCCGGGTCAAGGCGGCATTGTAGATTGGCCAGGTCTCTTCGACTTCGGCTTCATAGTCTGCTGTGTAACTCCTCCCTTCTATGGTTGCAAGATCTTTTGATCGTATGGAGCCACTAAGCAGGCGAGATAGCTCCCTAGTCAGAGTGTAGGAGCTCAAGGGGTATTCTTTGAATCGTGCTGGCATTTTCCCCTGAGCCAGAGAATCCTGCAGGTAACCAAACTGCCGCATCACACGGATTGGGTGGTACTCCACTCCACCAGTCAACCCCAGCAAGACGATAAGTCGTATGTCTGTTGTATTGAAAAATGCTTCAAAGTTGCAAGAAGCTGATGGAATAATGCACCAAATGATTTTCTGTTTTGTCAGGCTTTGTAATCGTTCGTTCTCCTTCTGAACTGAGGTGAGCGTGCGTGCATGGCCACTTTGGTAGTAGGACTCAAAGGCTGATCGTTGTGGGCGCAAGACTGCTACACCCAGATGAGCAACCATCCATACTTGTACAAAAGCTCCACAGTCGTAGAAGTGCCAGCAGTGCCGTAATGAACGGTCTAGCGCCCGATAAGTTTATGCTAGGATAACTGGAGCCAGATCCATCTGCTGGGTAACAACTGCCAAGGCAATCTCGGCAACTTCGATGCTTACAATCATCCGACCATGGCTGAAGATTAACTCTCCCAAGAAGCAGACAACAAAGCCTTTCAACCACAGCTCATCACCTAGAGAGGCACACATTCCAACTACTTTGTCAAAGTAAGCCAACTTCAACATAGGAGACAGTCCATCGGTACAAATGAGTTGGCGCCCACACTCACTGGCCAGTAGGCCTGTAAGCTCATTCAACACTGAGGAATACCCGTCATGCCGCATGAACACTGTGGGTCCCAGGAATCTCTACAGGCAACAGATTCTATGTACCTCTTCTAGAGTAGGGGTCAACTCGATTCTCCCAAAGTGGAACACGTGATGATCCAGCTTCCAGAATCGGGCAACCGCACACAGAAAGTATCGAGAAACCTCCACTTTTGCGATGTCCAAAAGCTTTATAGAGATTCCCCAAATCCGCAGCTTTTCACGGTCACTTTCAGTTAACTGTTTGATCCAAGCGTGGAGAACATCTGAGCAGTGTGTGGGCACAACTATTGTGGGGTACCCCATGATCTGTAAGAAACCTCGGCTTTCCTGGCTCGAGACTCTTTTGAAGGGGTAGACGATCTCCTGTAAACATTTCAAAACATTATTCTTTAGCACAAGATTTCCACTTTGCTAGTTCAACAACACTTGGCAAAATCAAGGCAGGCAGATAAAAACTGAAATAGTAACGGAGGGATTGACCCAGAACTGAAGACTATAGCTAAAGGAGCTGAAAAGACCAAATCTTGTGCACAACCCTAAGAGAAGGTCACAGTTACCAACTGGCTCTAACCAAGCAGTGAGATAAGGATAGCAAACTTGGGGACTGGGATCGTTTGACTACGCCCTCTAGCCGATCACTAGGGAGCTTTGACCTATAGAGCAGTTGACATGCCCCTGGTCGAGCATTGGCCCAAAGTATGTGACCATAGGACAGCTAACATGCCCCTGGTTGAAGGCTCTAGTTCGGTTACATTGTAAGTTGGTGTTCTGTACGTGACTTTTGACCAAAGAGTAGTTGACATGCCCCTGGTTGAAGTGTCAGGTTCAATTTCACCACAACTAGTCCTTTGTATGTGCCTTCTGACCAAAGACCAGCTGACATGCCCCTGGTTGAAGGCTCAAGTTCGGTTACATTGTAAGTTGATGTTCTGTATGTGACTTTTGACCAAAACGCAGCTGTCATGCCCTTGGTCGAAGTCTCTGGTCCAATTTCGCCATAACTGGCCTTTTGTATGTGAACTCTGACCAAAGAGTAGCTGACATGCCCCTTGTCAAGTACTGGCTCAGTGTGGCCAACCATAGGACAGCTGACACGCCCCTGGTTGACATAAATGGTCCTAAACCAACCAGAGTAGCTTACATGCCCCTGGTTTAGGTGATGTCCTCTTGATTCTCTTGAATTGAAAGATGTTGTCGCATTCAAGACAAGAGAGCCAAGTAACACTCTGCGACGTTTATTAGGATGATGTTTACAAGAAGAAATATATGCATGCTAAATGATTTGTTGGATCTTATTGGTGCCCTCAGCATTGGGATGCCTATTGCCAAGTACAAAGGAATGGCAACTCCAGACCTCATGAGACTCTATCCAAGCCCTAGTTGTTGGGTGGCTCTTTGGAAACGGGTCACTGTGTTTTGGGCTCCATTCCAAACCCCACTGGACCATACCCCTGCTTTTTATTTTAATTATTCCTTATTCTCTCCCTCATAGGCATGTGGGTTCACCCTATCCCTGGCTTGGAGGTAATAGGTACCTGGTCTATGGTGGGGAGCTGCTGCTTGTTTAAAATGGTGGCTAGGCCCTTTTGGACATTTCTCCAAGGTATTCACTCCGACTCCTATCCAAGATAAACTTGAGGGACAGGGTTACCCGACACGCCTCTCTCTTTAGGGCAGACTTCTATCAGCGACTTCTGTCTTCTTATTCTTTTATGTCCTTTCACAGATATTTTATTTTTATTTTCATTTCTCACGCTCTCATTCTCACCCCTAACATATAGGGTCCATGAAGAGCTTTGATACTTCGCCCAATTCACAGTGAAAGGTAGCTCCCTCACTCTCTAGGTTCCTGAATAGTGTCTTCCTAAGGAGGTGCTATACATTCCCAACATTAGCTAGCTTATTCCGCTTATCATCATAGGGCTAAGATCCATGCATGTGATGACGCAAGCAAACCATGCCCTATGTATGCATAGTGTGTGTTGTGATGCAGAGTTACGTGGATGAAAGAAGATCATGAATGCATGCATAAAGGTGAGCATTGGTGTCGTAGAGTGAGGACACGCTGTTTATGATCACTGATAGTATTTTTTCAGGTAGCATGAATTAACTGGCTCTGACTGTTCGATGCAGTTCATGTCCTCAAGGATGACAACCTCTGATGGTGTTTCAAAGTGGTCACTGTATCCATAGTTTTCTTGTATGCACCCTTGATGATTCCTGGCGTTGATATTTTTGAGCCTGTGTTTGACTGTTCTACCTCTGATGAACAAAAGCTCTTACTATCATGCTGTCTTTATACAGCAAGTGCAACAGGTGGGCAGCTGTCCTTTGTCTAACTGATGTGAGTGCTGCCACCCAAGTTCCCTCCTGAGCCTAGCTCAGGATCTTTTCCTTTTGGACCCCACTTTTCAAGACCCCACTGCTCAAGTGGGGCCAGGTCTAATAGTACCACCTAGACCCACCTCCCGGCTGATAGGAGATAAACTCCTCTGGTCTAGTGCTCAAAGACTTGTTCTCTTCCAGGGTCATGATTGCAGACTGACCCAGTGCAACTGCTTGTTCCTCTGTTGCCTTGATCATTACTGCCTTCTCTTTCTTGCGCCTCATTTCATCCTACGCATCTTCGGCCAGTACCGATAACTGCTCCTGAAATAGAATCTCCAGATCTTGAGCATGTTATCCACCTGAGCTACAACGGCATCTCCCTCATCTTCATCGGGAGCGAAATCCACATAATACGCGCTGGTAGTCCTCTGCACCTCATGTTCTGATTCTGGCTGCCCTGGCTGTAATCCCCTCAAAACTGGCTGTTGTTTTGAAGCTGTTACTACTGATTCTGCCCTTGCTGCATCCCAAACTGCAACCAGATTAGTAGACAGACCTTCTGTTGACTCTGGAGGGGGCAATGTTAGCATGGCTTTCCCTGGGGACTCGGATGATGTTGAATCCCCTCCGTAGTCCCTAATTTCTCCTTCCGAGTAGTAGTCCTCTATGCATACCCATTCTGGCTCACTGATCGGCTTATTTGGCTCGGGCTCTGCAAGCATCAAACTCAGATTAGGATCCAGCAATCCCGCACAGACAAAATTGTTTAAATCTCATGGAATAATGAGCTTTTGAAATTTACGACACTTTGTGTATCTGTCTTGCGGCTTGCGCTCATATCCTATTCCTTCAAACTTGCATCTTCTCTCCGCGATAATTGGTTTTGTGATTCCTTGGCCATTCTACCCAAGAGGTGCTCCTTTCTCGTACCCCCATCTCTGACACAGATTCTTGACCATCGAAAGGGGGTTGCCAAAAGTGGCCAAATGACTGGCATGCTCGAGAATCGGAATAAAATTGACTGGTTCAAAACGATCGACACGGTAAAGCACATTAGAGGGTGTGGAGTCAAAGCAGAGAGTAAGGGGTGAGACCGAAGACACTGCCTCTACCCTCTCCTTTTCGAGGTTTTCTGCCATCACAACGACGATGTCATTGTTCCAATGGAATTTAATCATGCAATGGAGGGTTGAGGGGATGACCTGATGCTTGTGGAGCCACGCCCAAGCAGAAGATTGAAGGATGGTTCGAGGTCAACAACATAAAACTCAACCTCGAAATGGGCAGGGCCAATGATTAAGGGAATGGTTAGAATCCCTAATGCATCATGGTGCGTGTTATCGAAGGCCGTCATTCCCTTCACCACCGGAGTAATGTCCTCTGATTTGAAGCCCACCTGACTTGTAGTCCGCAAGGGGCAGACGTTCAAACTGGCATCATTATCAACTAGAGTAAGAGGAATGCGGAAATTTTGGTATTGCACTGCAATGAAAAGGGGCTGATTATGATCTGTCCCTGTTGGAGGAAGCTCAAAACTGGAGAAGGAAATGACCTCAGGCGCAACTATCATTCCCACCATGTTTTCCAAGGCTGAGGGTTGTATTGTTGAGGAAACATGGGCGGCCTGGAAGACTCGAAGAAATGCTTCTCTATGTTCAGCCGAGGTGTGGATAAGGTCCTAGATGGAAATATCTGCCTTAATTTTCTTCAAATGGGCGGTAATGTCGGCTACTGGTGCATTGGTTCTAGTGGTAGGGTTGGCTCTGGTGGTAGTCTCCTCAGGGATTGGACCAAGAGTGGGGGTTCTAGTTTGGGTAGATGGGACCACAGGCTGGCTAGTCTTGTTTGCTGGGCTAGGGCCTTGTACACCCTTCCCGACCGCGTTACCTCTGCGTACATTTCGGCGGTGTAACTATAGGGCATGCGGTGGGTGTCTTGTGTTAGGTTGATGACCATAGGAGCACGGGCTCTTAACTCTATATGGTTTGACACTGGCAGAGTGGGTTCCGATACTTGGTGGGCCGGGTTAGGCCTCGGTCTGGCTAACAGGCTGATCACTGGTGGGGCGGATTGCATGGTGGGTCGGGCAGCCACGCGCCTCGGTCGAGCAGTCAACTAAATCGTGCTTACAACAGAATTGACAGTATCAAGGAAAGACTGACTCAGCTGATAAGAAGGGGATTCAGAAACATCATGGATGAGGTGAGAAGGATCAAAGGTTCGACCTCACCCAAAGAAAGGGAATGCACTCCCGAAGTTCCTGGTGCATGCTCAGGTAGAGGTTAGCTGACTATATTGCCTAATGTGGATGCAGTTGTGTGTGGTGCCCGTGTAGCGGGCCTAAAAACTGCCTCCTGAGTGTTAATAGTGATGACCTTGCGATCAATCAAGTCCTGAATAGCATTCCGGAGTGTGTAGCAGTTCTCCGTAGAATGCCCGACGGTTCTATGGAAATTGCAGAATAAATCCACCTTGTACCACGGCAGAAGTGGGTTTGGTGGAGGGCGGATTTCCAGAAGCCTCAGCAGTGACACTACTTTAGGCAAAATGACACTCAAAGGCTCAACTAGAGGAGTGCAGTCCCTCTCAGAGCGAGGAGGTCGCTTGGGTCCTAAGTAGCGCCCTTGCCTTGCCGGTGCTGGCTGGTAGACCAGTTCAGCGGTGGTGGTGATCTGTGAAGTACGTGGAGCTCAAGGTATAGGTGAATAAATGACATGATTTCGAGCTGGCAGGTTCACCACATTCGCTGGCATAGAAGGAGCTCCTACATAAGCTACAGCATTCCTAGCGGACTCCTTCTTCCGGCCGAATCCAGTGTTAGATCCATTGTTGCCATTGTTATTATTACTAGATCCGCCGGTAGCCATCGTCTGCTTGGCGAATGCTGCAAGCGTAGGAAAACTTCCGCTATTGAGTGAACCTTCTATGCGGGTGCCAGCTTTAATCAGGGCCGTGAAAGTGGAGATGAACTGAATGCTCAACAGAGCCCCGGTGGCTGGCTGCGCTCCTTGAATAATGATTTCAATAGACTCCTTGTCAGAGGGTCTATCGCGTACTTGTGAAGCGAGGGCTCGCCAGTGCCTGACATACTCCCCGAATGGCTCGTAGGGCTTTTGCTTGGTTGCAACTAGGTCCTCGCGCTTTGGGACCATGTCAAGATTAAAGGAGTACTGCTCCAAGAAAGCTTGACTCAGATCGGTCCAAGTTCTGATGGTGGCCATATCCAGCGATGTGAACCACTTCAGAGCCAGACCAGTGAGACTTTTCTGGAAAAGGCGAATAAGAAGTCACTCGTCAGCCTGGAGCTGAGCGAGATCGCCACAGTATGCCCTAAGATGCGAAATCTGGCAGCCTTTCCCATTGTATTTCTCGAATTCCGGGATATGGAAGTTTGGTGGGAGTATCACCTCTGGAAAGTAGCAGAGGTCCCAGAATGAGAAAGACTGGCAATCCTTGCCCTGCACTTGTCGGAGAGCCTTCTCCAGGTCGTTCATCCTGGTGCAAAGTGCATTAGGCGTTGCTGCTGACATCGAGTGTGAAGCCGGGGCGGGTCCCGCGTACGCTGTGTCTATGGCACCCATGTGCTCCTCCAGATCTACGATCTTGCCACCTGGTGCTGTGGCATGATGGCCAACGTACCCGTGTGTGTGTGCTACTGATAGTGTGCATGATGAGGCCTAAACCTAATGCAAATGTATTGAAATGTTATGTTGTGCGATGCATGTAGTTATGTGTGGGAGCAAGAGCTGCTGAACCGGTATGGTCGAGTTCGTAGGCCGATGTACTCCCACCAACCCAAGAGGCTGACCACCAGTTGCCGGAGGAAGATGTTGTGCATGCTATGGATATGATGCTACAAGCAGAGTGGCTATGCAACACAAGAAAATAAGTTAGCTATGCAATTGTTTGTTAGGGTGCCATGAATGGCACACATGCACATGAATGCCACTAACATGCTCTCTCTCACCATGCATGTCTCACATGGAGCGAACCATATGGGACGCACTCATGGGTTTGGGTTTTCGACTCTGGTCAGAAAGTAAGGTCCTCGCTCTAAATCCTGGTCAAAGCGCAGGTACTGAACGAGTGGTGCGTTGGTAGACTCGTCTCCTGCAGTAACATGGAGTTGTACCCTTTACTAGCACTGACACGACCCTGGACAAGGGGGGACAAACTAGCAACACGTCCTACGCCAAAGCAATAGAACGGGCTACTAGGATTGTCCTTCGCAAACTATGGGTAGATCGAGAGGAGAAGATGCATGCCCTATATGATCAAACATGCGATATGCTTTGGTGTCTTTTACTTGCATTTTATTAAACCAGAGGGGATTGTGAGCATTCGTCTCTAGTTAGTCCTTATT
>JAMKQA010032438.1:0-10431 GCA_024699735.1 Posidonia australis
CTTTTGGGATTCAGTTCTCCGAATCCTTGGATACTTCCTTCCCCTGAGGTCTTCCGACTTTGTTCTGTTAGTCTGAATGTAACATATTTTGATAGTTCTTACTACTGCTTTCCTCACTTGCGTAATATTGATGTGATTATTGATAGTTTCATATGTGTTAAAGAGATTTACCCTTACTGGTTCAGTAATCTTGTTTGTTGCCATCTGAGTGAGGATCTGAGATCTGACTATGCTTTCAGAGAGTTTATTCATCTCTCGGTAATTTTTTATGTACCCCCTTGCTCCTTCTCCGGCAAGGGAAACAGCCTAGCGTTGTTACCGCTCCGGTTCCGGCATGGACTTCTGTCTCGAGTCCCTCATGTCATGATCCGACGATTCACAGTGATTTAATTGTAGGTTCTGATTTGTTATTTTCCGACTCTGATCTGGTGTTTTCCACTACCGCATCGACTGATGAGATTTTGCCGGTGGGCTTTCGCTGGGAAAGTTACGGCTCTGTTAGTCTCTGGGAGACGAAGGGTCGACACTCTTCTCTAAGCTCTGACACTTCCTCCATTAATCCTTCTACCGTCTCGAGCTCCGTGTGGGACTTCTCTCTGTACCGCCCCCCAACATTTATTGCGAAGCAGAAGGGTTTTTCCTCTTATTCTCCTTTTTGTCAGGGTAATCACCTTGATAACAGTCAGTATAGTAATGACTCTTCGTTATCCTCCTCTAATCCCCCCGTTAGCGATTTTACGTGGCAGTTTAAACGTCAGAGCAATTCGAGCGAGCTGATTGGCACCGCCGCTTCTCTGCAAAGGTTGTCAGGCCTTCTTTGACAACAACTGCTTCTAGCGATGCGTATCGTCGCCCTGTCTTCTCCTGCATTAATGGCCAGGAGGTTCTCTGTGGGAACAAACATTCTTTATCTCCCTCTCCCCTAACAAACATTAACTACTTCCGGTCTCATTGATCCCCCATCTCTGGCAAGAAGATATGCTTTGACAAACATGATCCTGTCCCTGTCCCTCTTCCCCACGGCTCTCATTTTGTTGTTCTAACTTCCCCCTTGCTTATATTTAAAAGAATTTCCGGTGCCAAACCTCCTATTCTCACTGGTTCGGCGATTCTGAAGAAGAAGGGTGGACTACGGTAAAAAGCAAAAGGACTCACACGCCTCTGGTAAGTTACTGTCGCGCGAATGGTCGTTGTTTCACCTGTGGCCTTCGTGGCCACTTAAAAAAATACTGTAAATATTCTGGTGTTTACTACAAGTGTAACTCTTCCTCACATTCTGTAAATTTTTTCAGGCACAAAATCCCTCTTCTTTTTCAGCTACTAATATGGCGGGTTTCTTCCCCCACAACCCTACCATTATTCCACCCTCTGACGAGACCTGTAATCTATTCCTCTCTCTCTTTTGCTGTGCCATTGTCACGGCGCACTCGTCACAACTCACCAAGGAGTTCTTAGAACAACACATCTCTAATACTTGGCCTTCTACCTCTAGAGTGGAAGTGAAGGACTTTTCCCTAGGAAAGTTTCTCTTGAAATTCCAGTCACCTCAAGTTAAAAATGATACCCTTAACCTTTTTGGATCCTCCTTCCAACCCCTCTCTGCATCCTTTATACACTGGACCCCTAACTCCAATGCAGTCTTTACTCTAAGAGAGGAAGGGCTCTGGATTAGGTTAGAAGGGATCCCCCACCACCTATGGTCCATAGAAGTCTTCTGTCTTATGATTTCAGAGTTTGCTGACCTCCTAGAGGTTGACCTGTCCATTGATCGGGTCAAATATCAGGGTTTTGCAAGAATCAGGGTTAGGGTTCATCAGGGAAAGGAGTTACCTGACACGAGATTTTTTGCATTTGGTAGAATCGTTTACCCTCTCAAATACAGACGTAGTTGGGATATTTGTACTCCTTCCTATACTAATGTGCAACCTGCTCCTTCATGGCCCAACCAGAAGTCTCAAAACCCTGATCCTAGAGGCCTCAATCCCACTAGGAAGCCTTTTAAAAACAATGAGGGTTGGTGAGGTGGCAAAAGTGGAAAAGTTTCTAGAGGAGGCAAAAACGTCTGGATTAGGACCTCCCCTTTATCTACACAATTCGCTCCTTCTGTAAATTCTACTGGTCTTCTACCCACTCCTATCTCTTCTGGTGGCTACTCCAATACTTCACCCTCCCTCTCTGCTGAGGCCATACCTATTGTGGCTAACCAGGTGACAGAGACTTCTACTGCAATGGTCACTTCCAAGTTTGTGGAGGCTGAGCTCAAGGCCAGAAATATATCGAGGGTCAAATTCAAGAAAATCATGGCGATTTATGATTGCCTGGAAAATGATGACCTGAACGTTACTGATCCTGAGACTCCAACATCTCTTCCAGCCACTCCAGTACATGCTTCAGGTTATTTATCGCAAAATTCTCCTATTCTTTCTACCTATAATACTCTCAATCATACTGATAACATTGTTCATTATGATTCAATTAAATGACACTGTAGTGACCTCTAATTCATCATCAACTAACTCTGTGACCGAGGGTCCTCAACACTGGGATTCCTATGCACAATTTCATGTCTTCTGTGATAAGATTGGAATACACCTCAATTCCATGGAGGAAGTCAAACAACTGCTTAACCAAGTTAGGATAGATCAAGATAAAGTACTAATCAATTTAGTGGACAATTGTACCAATGGGGAGGGGTCATCCTCTCCTCGTTTTTCCCATAATACCTAATGATTATTGCAGCTTGGAATATTAGCGGATTGGGCACTAGTGACAAAGTTAGAACAGTACGAAGCTTTATTATATCTAATAAATGTGACTTGATCACCATCAGTGAAACCAAGAAGGAATCTTTCACCCAAGGTTTTCTACATTCATTAGGGGGAAAAAGATTAACTCCTGGCTCCCCCTCGCATCTGTTGGGGCCTCAGGAGGCATTCTCATTGGTTGGGATGATAGGATACTGAAACTTAGGAGTAATCTTTCTGTAGTCTACAGTATATCTTTCAATTTCACAAATTATAAGGATGGATTTGATTGGTGGTTTACAGGGGTATATGGATCTTGTGAAGGAAATCTAAAGGAAGATTTTCTTGAGGAATTACAAAACCTCTGCACATTGGTTAATAAGAATTGGGTTCTTGGTGGAGATTTTAATATCACCAGGTTTTCTCATGAACATTCTGCCTGGCCCAGAACAAATGTCCACATGAGAGGCTTAAATGTTTTCATTGAAAATAATTACTTGGTAGATCTTCCTCCCAATAATTATTCCTATACCTGGTCAAACTTCCAGTCTAACCCAACTATGGTTAAACTTGACCGATTCCTCATTTCCTCAGATTGGTCGGGTATATTTCCATATGCTTATTGCTATGGGAAAGCAAGAGTTATCTCCGATCATATTCCCATTATATTGGACACGGCCCCACTTGATTGCTCATATTCCTCATACACTCCATTCAAATTTTATAAATCATGGCTTCTTGTTGATGGATTTGAGCAATACATTCAGGATTGTTGGCAGACAACCAATTGCTCATATCCCTCATCTACTTTCACAGCTACCTTTACCTATAGACTGAAACACTTGAAACAAAACCTTAAAATCTGGGCTGGCCCAATCAGGGAGGAGAGAAGTCACAGATTAAAATACATAGAGTCCCAAATACAATATATTGATGAAATAGCTGAAACCTCTATTCTTACCAATGAGATCTGGGAAGCAAAAAAGGCATTTAGATTAGAATACTTAACACTCTTAAAGGAGCAGGAAACCTATTGGAAACAGAAATCTAGAACTCAATGGTTAAAAGAAGGAGACTCAAATACAACCTTCTTCCACAACATGGTTAAATGTCATAGGAGGGTTAACATCTCTTCCTTGTTAATAAGTAATGTCCTGACTGACTCCCTAAGATAATATGTAAGGAGCTGGAATCTCATTTCCTTCTGCTCTTTAACAAACGAGAAGGAATCAGGGTCTCCTTAAAATGGGATGTCTTAGTCCCAATTAAGATACCCCATCCTGATCTTCTAGAGCTATCTTTCACTGAAGAGGAGATAAGGAAGAACGTTTTTAGCCTTCCTGGTGATAAGGCTCCAGGTCCAGATGACTTTCATTTGACCTTTTTTCAACATTTTTGGGATCTCCTAAAAACAGATATCTACAACATCTTTCAGGACCTTCACTCCTCAAGTGATCCTGAATTCCTTGCCCCTTTCAACCAAACTTTTATTGCTCTAATCCCAAAGAAGAATGGTGCTCTACTTATTACGGATTTTAGACATATTAGTCTGGTGAATAGTATTTATAAGATCATCACTAAGACCTTGGCTACCAGATTATCTCCAGTTCTGAATTTGGTAATAGATCAAACTCAATGTGCCTTTTTACCTGGTAGATCAATTGGTGATTGCTTTCTTGTAGCTCAAGAAACTCTACATTACATGAAAACCCACAATATACTTGGATATATTCTAAAGTTGGACTTCGAAAAGGCCTTTGACAATATCAATTGGGATTTCCTTTTAGATTCCCTTAAAGGACTTGGATTTGGACAGAGATGGATATCTTGGGTAAAAATGTGCATATGTACTGCTAAATTCTCTATCTTGGTAAATGGATCCCCTAAAGGATACTTTGGTGCAAATAATGGATTAAGGCAAGGAGATCCTATATCCCCCTTACTATTCCTTATAGCTACTCACACTCTAAATCGTATGTTGAATCTGACACAGATTAATCACCTTATTTCTGGCATACAATTCCCACATAGGGGGCCATCTGTAGTTAATATCCAATATGCAGATGATACTATCTTGTTTTTATCTGATAGTAGTGAAAATATGATAAATATTAAAAGAATTTTGTGCTGTTTTCAAACTTACTCTGGATTGAAAATTAATTTCCAAAAATCCTCACTTATTGGTATTGGGGTAAGTCAAAGCTCCATTGATAACTACTGCGCTATGTTAGGCTGTGGATTAGCTGATTTACCAATTATATACCTTGGTTTACCCTTGCATTTCTGAACCGCCACCTATAGGGACTGGACCCTAGTTATGGAGAGAATTTCTACAAAACTTACCCTGTGGAAGGCAAAGAACCTAAGTTTGGGCGGTAGATTGACTTTACTTAATGCAGTTCTCTCTGCAATCCCTACCTATTCTTTATCTGTCCTGCACTTGCCAACTAGAGTGGAGAAGGAAATCGATAAAATTAGAAGTAGATTTCTATAGAATTCTTTCTTCCCCAACCAGAAAGGCATACACTTAGTGAAATGGGCATCTCTGTGTAGAGACAAAAAACAGAGAGGCTGGGGGATCATCAACATAAGGAACTTTAGCCTAGCCTTAAAAACCAAATTACTATGACAGCTTATATCTGACAGACACCAAATGAAATGGAAAGAACTTGTTAAGGTGAGATATCTTAATACCACCTGGCCAGGTGCTTTACTCAACTCCTCAATAAATAAAGGCTCTCCTCTATGGCAAATCCTGAAATCTTGTTTTGGCATTTTCAATTTTTTCTCTACCTCCCAGATTCACAAATGGTGGAATGGAGTGAAACTAAAGTTTCACCTTCCTGAACTATTTAATACAACTAGATATAAAAAAGCCTCTTTAAAGGATATCATGGATCTCTATGGATTTGACTTCCATAAACTATTTGATTATTCTAAGATATCTTCAAGTACTCTTTCACTTCTTCAAACCCAAGTAGAAGTGCTTGACTCCATACTCCAATTTGTCTCTTTGGTGCCAGATGACGACTCCCTGCTTTGGCTACCAAACCATACTAATATTTTTTTAGTAAACTCTTGTTACAAAACTTTAAACGATGGAGGCATGCGTTTCTCCTTATACAACAATATTTGGTGCAAATGGATACCCTTAAAAGTAAAGTTGTTCTCTTGGTTAGTACTAAACAATAAAAACTTCACTAAAGATAATCTTGCCAAAAGGGGTTGGGATGGTTCTTGTACCTATATTTTCTGCAATATGCAACATGAAACTAATATTCATTTGTTTATGAACTGTCCCTTCATATGGCATATTTTGAGATTTTTTCTTATCACAGATTTATATCTTGGATTCTTTAATATTGTTGATTTGTTCAAATATTTGCCTCCACTTAGATTCAAGTTAAATATGAGGGGCTGGATTGTTTTGCTCCATATCATCCTCTGGTTAACTTGGAAGGAAAGAAATAATAGAATTTTCAGAGATAGTAAAAAAACTCATGCAATTATTCTTTTTGATAATATTTTCTACTATGCATCACTGGATAGATACTTATGCAACAGGATTTGAAAAAGAAGAAATCCTTCATTCTATTTCGTCCATGCACAATACGTGGATCAAGGAACTTGCCCCAAACAATCCTATCTCTCCTAGGGGACCTATTGAAGCTCTCCCACCTCACCTTTCAGATCGAGATCTCAATATGCCTAGTTCCTCTGGCACAGGGAACAACGCTTCTTAAATATTTGTTCTGCCTTTTAAATTTTGGGTTACTTTCTGGGACTGCGTATTCTGACTATGTCTTGGCTCTGATGGTGCCAATTTTTTTTGATATGGTGATGAATGGAACCCCGTGTTCCATTCAAGAGGAATTCTGGACTTGTAATTTTTCCAACACGAGTCTGTAATAATCTTGAACTTGTTGTATCTTGCCAATGGTTTTCATGCCAGGGCCTATATCATATTAATACTACCGTTTTCAAAAAAAACATCCAGTGTTGAAGTATCATCACTAATCATTAACAAAAAAAACTAAAGAGTTGTATATTATGCTTGTCATTCCCAGTCAAATAAACAGACTGTCAATAGGAAGATATAAATTCCACTTACCCCCTATTTAAAAAAAAAAACCCTTACACTTTATATATACTTGAAAAGAAAGATAATGAAAGTATTGAGAATTGCCCTTCTCCCGGTTTTTTTTGGGTCTAAAATTCCTTCCTTGTTCATACTCCAATAAACTCCAATAAAAGCTTCCCTTCTTCTGTCCATCCATCATCCATGGACATCCAAGAAAGTTGGTATTAAATATTAATTGTTAGCAGGGATCGATAAGCATGATTCATTGGGGTGGATTCGGTTATGGGGTTTGTTTGCATGTGATACTTTATTTCTCAATAATTTTAGCAGTGATACTTTATTTCTCACCCTGTGGATGTCCATGTGCTAAAATTATTGATTGAAAGGTATCCACAAATTTTTTGTGGCAATTAATACATGTATATTATATTTTTGGTCAGTTTATGCACTAGAATTCATACACCAATGTCTATGACAAGGAATAAAGTATTCATGGTTGCTGTCATCTGTTATCATTTCTCTTTCACAAAATATTATAAAATAGTTGAGATTCATTGTACAGTACATGATGTAGAATTCTTACGTACCAAACATTAAACATCATAAACCCAATCCAAATCCAAAGCCAATTATGTAGAAAAAGCCCAATTATGTAACTAGCACGAAAAAAGTAACTCAAATTATAACAAAGCAAACCAAATCAAAATTCAAGAAACATCATAAACATGCATTTCTGTCACTAAGAATACCAAAGCTAACGTAATGGAATTCTTGAAAGAAAGAAAAAATAATGGAAAAAGAACAACTTGTATAGAACTATATAGAAAGAAAGAAACCTTGCATTATAAACAAACAAAGAACTCGTGCCAAAAAAGAGCAACCCATTTCAAAGGACAAGCTTAGTGTTTTCTTTATCAACCACTAATGTAGAATTAATATTGAATTTAAGTAAATTAATATAAAAATATCCTTACCAACTCAATTCAAAGATCGTTGTGGCTTTTTGATCCGCTCGTAGAACGAATTTCTTACTTTCCACTATTTGACTTCCCAACTGTGGACCTTTTTTGGAACTTACGTCTATGGTATGGAAAAAAAAATCACAGAGTCCATTCCACCTAGATTTAACATTAATCGATAATATATATGTTAATCCTCACATATACAACAATAAAAACATCTGAAATTTAATATAAATATTAATCACCTTTCTGGTGTACACCAATACGAAGGAAATACTTTGACTGCTTGATAATCATCGTGAGGCTCTGGACATTTTGCCAAGGTATCTATTCATACCCTATAATAGATATCATTCATCATTTTCTTAATTAATTTTGTAAAAGTCACACGATAATCTTCCTTAGTATATCTCGGTGAAAGTGTAAACTTACTTTGTATAAATCCAACATAATTGTCAATTTAATACACTAATTGCTTAACTTAAAGATAAAATAAGGAAATAATTACCAATGACACATCAAACATTCCTTCCTTCTCATCTAAATGCAAATGTGACCACCGATACTCGATGGTCGATGTATAAGATCTAAAATTTTTTGTGATCTCTGACGAGATTCTATGACTCATCTTGAAGTTACTACAAATAAATTAAGTTAGGTATGGAAAAAGAAGTATTCCATGATGACTAACACCAAATTTAAAAAAAAATTACCCGTCTGAGTCAAGCTCCCAAAGAGGTCGTGGTCCTTGAGAAATTTGAGCATATAATCCTTGTTGTTGTTCTTGTTTTTTATCAATCAAATTAAATATTTGTCAATAATTATATTTAATTTAAAGACTTAAAAAGTATAATTTCATTATATTAATTACCTGCTGTAGCTGGACGGGGAGATAACTCAGGCTGGACATGGCGTGCAACACTACTCTGTGGAGTAGTACTATGCCTAAACATAGGAGTAGATGTGGGAGCCTCAACCAATGTGGTCGGAGGTGTCCATCCAACCTCAGGTGGTGTTAGACCCCGTAAACGAATGAACTCAAGCAACTGAGCACTAGGATCGATCTCTCGATCCTCCGATGAACCACGTTCACTAGAACCACTAGAATGTCGACCGCCTCTACAAAATTCGGCCATCTAATACCGTAAACAATACATTAAAAAATTCATATAAGATTCATGCAATTTACTGGATAAACATTATCCAAAAATGATTATCATATCAAAATTACTTGATGATACTTACAAGTACAAGAACAACGACAATGCTCAACAAGAAAGTCATGATGATCCTGAATTAAAATTAAGTTGTTAGTTTTAAAAAAAGTCATTAATTAGTTGATATATATCGGAATTAAATAACAGATCAATATTTCACTATCAGTATAGAATGCAAGTAGAGAACGAGTTTACAAAGTAAATTAAAGAAGATATTTACCAAAATAACAATAAAATCTCCTTAATCTTAGTCACTATAGTCAATGCTTTCTTCTTCTTCATTTTCATCATCATCTTCTACAAACATTTTTTCTTCATCCTCAACTTGCCACAACACTAAATTTGATGGAATTATAGAAAATTGATCTAAAGCATGGTCAACAACTATCGGTTGTGGATGCTCGTTGTCAGATTGATACAAGTCTTCAAACTCGTCATTCGTAGCATCATTGGCCATAGTACTGTAAGTACGTGCTTTGATCTTCGTTACACTGAAAGATTTATCTTTCTTCCTCTTTCTTGAAACTTGAGGTACATAACAAACTTGATCCACTGTGAAGCTAACACAAATGGATCGAATCTCCTCAAGTATTTGGTTGATACAACATTTACAACATCATGCCTGATATCGTGTATGACTCCTTCTTTAGGGTCATACCAATCATAAAGGAACAATATCTGTAACATCTGTGCCTGGATTTTTCCATTTTAATATAAACCATGGATTTCTTGTAATTAATTGTATATGGTTTATTAATGGTAAATCCAAGTTGTGTTTGTTGGCTGTGGGCTCCCTCTGTGTTCTGTGCCTTGGTTTCTCCCCTGTGATGTGTTTTCTGTGGCCAGTGGGTCGGTTCTGCTTTGAGAACCGTGTCTGTGGTGAAACCACTTGGGCTTGGGGTTTGGGCTCTGACTTGGTCAAGAGCCAGCCGTGCCTTACTCGTCTTCTCCTCTCCACACCCGTGACCAACCTGGAGGCCTCGTGAGCCTAACGGGGGAGGACTGCCCGATCCGTCCCCTCCGCTCAGAGCTACGAGTAGCCGAGGAGTGTCGGCGGGATTCCGGGGAGGTGCTTGGCTTGGGGGAGAGGCAGAGAAGTTGAGAGGGGGCGAGAGAGTGTGTGGTTGTTGTAGAGGCATCGTGCGTCTGGAGAGCTCGCGTGAGTGTGGGAGGCGGGGTTGGTGCTGTGCACCACCGGTGTGAGGGTACACGAGGCTCGCCGGAGCCAGGTACGCGTTCCCATCCCTTCCTCTCTTTCGTTTGCAGAGTATGCCACTTTAGGGCAAAGAACTTGATTAATGCATGAAAAATGATGTTTAAATCATGAAAAAAAATGTGGAAATGATGTGAATGAGTTGAATAGCATGTTTATGATGTATCATGCTGTTTTGTGGGCTTTTTGTGTGAATTTCGTGGATGTTGTAGAA
>JAMKQA010032441.1:0-11396 GCA_024699735.1 Posidonia australis
CATATGACTTTGAGATCGATTTTGTGTTATGTTGATTCTCTGATGTACCCTGTTCTCGCATGCTTGTTTTCAGTCTTATCCAATTGGTTTTCTTGCTGCTTACTTCTTCTACATGTTCAGTCCATGTAAGACTCTGGTAGGCTGTTTTGCACTTTACTCCCACATGGAGAACCTGTGCTTCAGCCCATGATCCAGAGACATGGCTGATCTTGTTTTTTCTCATTTAGTTGCATAGGTGTGATCTTGTGTGAGGCTGTTAGCCCTTGAGCACAAGATACACAAACATTTGCATTTGATTCAAGCTTTAAACTAATGCATTTGATTTAAGCTTTCTTAAGTCTTTACACAGTTTTCCAAAATGCGTTTTATGCGTTGGTTTTCCAGAATGCATCTCTATGAGATTTAGAAATGCATATCTTCTCTGTTTTAGCATACAACATGTTTTTACACATCTTTATCATGCTTTCTCGACTTGCTTTCCCTTGGATTTTCCTCTGATTTACTTCTCTGATATGCTAGGAAGGCACAACTTGCTTTTAACTGTTTTATGTGTTTTAATTTGCATTTGCATATAGCTTTTTCTGCCGTAGCTTTGCCGATTTTCGCATTATCATGCGATCCCCGCCGGCATGGTTACAAATAGTATATCTTCTACATATAGGTATAGAACAATGTATTCATCATTGATATTTTTACAATAGACACACTTATTAGACTCATTAATACTAAAGTCAAAAGAAAGTATAATTTGATCAAACTTTCCATGCCACTATTTAGGGACTTGTTTCCATTCATACAAAGATTTTACAAGTTTATACACCATTCTTTCATTCCCCTGAGCTACAAAACCTTCTAGTTGATCCATATAAATCACCTCTTGGAAATCACCACGCAAAAATGCAGTTTTTACATCAATTTGATGTATGGTGATATCATATATAGATGTTAATGCTACAAGTACTCTAATTGTAGTCATACAGAAAACAGGTAAATAGGTATCAAAATAGTCTATTCCCTCTTGTTGTGTAAACCCCTTGGCAACCAATTTAGCCTTATAATTATTGATTGTTCCATCTAGATTTAGTTTGTTCTTAAAAATCCATTTACATCCAACAATTGTACACCTAGGAGGTAAATCAACTAATTTCCAATTTTCCATGTCCCATTAGAGACAACTGATTGAATTTCATAATTGACAGACTCCTTCTAAAACTTTGCTTCTGGTGAAGTCATAGCTTGTTGGAAGGTTACAAGATTATCCTCCACATTGAAAGTAACAAAGTCACTTCCAATGTCTTTGAATATCCAAGCTCTCTTGCTTCTCCTAGGCTCAGTTATTTCCATAGACTGATCTGGTCTAGAAATAACACTATCAGGTTCACACCCTGCATTTGTCATCCTTTCCATATAGTTGGGAATGGAACCAATAGTAGGGGTAGGATCTATAGAGAAAACACTTTGAGGAACACCTGTCTTCATGGAAAACACATTTTCAAAGAATGTTGCATCATAGAATTCTACTATAGTGTTAACATCTATGCCTGAAATATCAGATCTTATTACTAAGAATCTATAGGTATAGCTAATTTCCACATAGCCCAAAAATATAACATCTATTGTTATTGGTCCTAATTTCTTTCTCTTGTGTTTTGGAATTAGTACTTTTACAAGACACCTCCATACTTTGAGATATTTGAGACTTGTCTTGTGACCTCTCCAAAGCTTAAAAGGACTACTTTATTTATTCCTATGGGAAACTTTATTCAAAATATGGCAAGTCATATTTAAAGCTTCCTCCTATATATAAGTAGGTAAACTAGAGCTTTACGATAGAACATTTAACATATCTGTTAGGGTACTATTTTTCCATTCTGCTATCCCTTTAGATTGTGGTGAATAAGGAGTTGTCACCTTATGTACAATACCAACACTTTGACAGCATTGTTGAAACATATTAGACATGTATTTTCCATCCCTATCAGATATTAATCTTTTAAGTATCTTGCCAAATTGAGGATTGGCCTCACTTTTATAAATTAAAAAATTATTAAGAGTCTCATCTATACTTTTCAGTAAATAAAGATAATAGTATCTACTTGTGACCATGCTGACCCCGAGGAGGTCCTAGCGCGGAGCCGCGCCAGAGGGAAGGAGATCACAACCATGCCAAGATGGCGAAGGCGCAAGGAAAGAAAAAAGAAAAAAGAAAAGAGGAGTCGCCACATAGTCTTTTAAGGGAAAGACGAGGAAAACCACAAAAAGATGAATGCCTAAGGTGCAGATGTGAAGGCTGGATGTCTGCTAACCAGAAGATGGGTAAGGATTCCTATTACGCACGGGGAAGGTGCTACGCACCCTCGTACGCCCGAGAAACTCGGTCTTTCTAGTCTAATTGCTTACTAAAGGCTAGATGGATGTTTGCCAAACCTGGATCATGCTCTAATCATACTAATATGTATGCCATGACAAGACTGGATGGATGTGCAAGACAGTGTGAGAAAACTGCGAAGAAATCCACATGAAATGTCAAAATCGCAAAAAATCACATGAAATGATGAGGTTTTGTTAAAGAACGCTTCTGAGAAGCATAATGATATCAAAAAGATGACAAGCCAAGTCAACCCGAGTCCTCGGAATCATGAAAAAGTCGTGAAAGTCAAAAAGGGGAAAATAATCCGTGGTAGGGACAAATGTCGACCTTCAAGCCTGTTAATGTACGCCCTTGGGCGATGAAACCCAAATCAAATCAAAAATCTGAAATGTAGGATTAAAGCCAATCAAATCGGATATCAGATAAGAAACTTTGAAGACAAAGAGAATCAGAATCATGGAGAAAGTCATGAAAATCAAAATGGGGAAAATAATCTGTAGTTGGGACAATGTCGACCCTCAGGCCTGTTAATATATGCCCTTGGGCGATGAAATCCAAATCAAATCAAAAATCTGAAATGTAGGATTAAAACAAATCAAATTGGATATTGGATAAGAAATTTTGAAGACAAAGTGAAGAAAGAAATCCACAAAGGAAAGGCATGAGATGCCAGCTTGCTAAATGCAAATATGAGAAAAAAGGATATGAAATGCATGGATAAGTGCCTAAATGTGTAAAAACTCTAAAGAATGACTTAGACATGGACAATGCAAGACTGAGTGCAAAGACTGAGATGCAGGCTCATGAATTGAAGGCACAGGGGGGAATTTGGTCATTTCCCTAACCAGAGATGATAAATGCCTATATGGGAATGATGCATGGCCTAAGTTGTGTCAAGATGTGTGCCAAATGTCCAGAAGATGTTGTTTGCAGGAAAAATGGAGGAGAAAATCGATAAAATGATGTAAACGCGATAAAGGACAAACATAAGGGTCAAAATGCAAAGTTCACAAAAAGGAATGAGAAACTGGATGAAAAACCTGCACATGACATCTATCCTAACATGCAAATGATGGGTCCAATGTCAATGTAGCACAGGGATGTAAAAGTTGCACTTGGATAACTTCCTGAAAAGTCAAGATCTAAAGTGCAAAATTCACACATGAGTGCAAATGTGGCCAAAATGTAAAGCTAAGGATCAAATCTCAGTGAAAACATGATTTCTAAATGGGATCAATGATTAAATGCAGAATATGAGGCGAAATGAGTGAAAAATGTCCCAAAAACATGAAAGAAAACATTTAAAACCCTAAGTGATGGATTTGGAATTAATCTAAGGGTTAAAATGTAAATTTTATGCTTAAAAGTGATTTAATGTGAATCCAAGGACTTTTCTACAAAATCTCATGGTCTGATTGTGATCAAAATGAGGCTTTTATGTTGGTTAATGCAATTATGAAGTTTCTTAATGTTTAAAATGCAAAATCTACAAGGAAAACTCATTTTTTTAAGTTCTGGGGGTTAAATGCAAATTTTCAGGACCAAATGTAAAGAGAAATCCACTTTTATGATGGATAGTGTGATTTTTAAAGTATTCAGGGTTCAAATTGCAACTTTCCTAGAGAAAAAGCATTTTTAAAGATTTCAAGGGCTAAAATGTAAATTTCCAGGAGTCAAATGTGATGAAAACTCAATTTTAATGATTATCAGTGTAATTTTTAGAATATAAAAGTTTCAGAATGTAAATTTTATTGAGAAAAATCATCTTAAAAAGCTTTAGGGGCCTAAATGTAAATATTCTGGACCTAAATGTGATGAAACTATGTTCAAGGGACTCAGATGTGATAAAAACATGCATTAATATGTTAAGAATTAAAAGATGAACTATTCAGAGACTTTTATGCAAAATTCTCATAGAAAACAAAGAATAAAATGTATTTTAAAACAACAGGGACTAAAATGAAAATTTTTGGACCCATATGCAATAAGGAAAGGACTGAAATGTAATAAAATGAAGACCTAAAAGTAATAATAAAAAATTAAAGAAATTGGGCCTAAAATGACCCATTCAAAGATCACCGGAGGATCACCAGCGTTCTGCCGCCGGCGATCTCTCTAGCGAGCTCCTACAGACAGTCCGGCGATCGGAGGGGTGCGTGCCAAGCTAGGGAAGCACCATGAAGTCACGGCAGACCTCCTCGAGTGGTGGGGCACGGCTGGGGAGGCCCAAGGCCTCCCCCCACCTCGAGCTTTGGCGAGGGGCTTTTGTCGGTGCTGGAGAAGACGACGGCGTGGCTAGAGGCGGTCCGGAGGCTGAAGCGGCACGTCGGAGGCTCGAGGAACACTATGACGACACGGCGAGGCTGGGAGGACGCTCGGTGAGGCCCAAGGAGGTTTGAAGGCCTTCTCCCACCTCCATCTTCGGCGACGGGAATGGGAGAGGTGGTTGGGTTGCTGCGGAGGTCTAAGTGGTGGCGGAGAGGCACGGAGGCACTCGGGGCAATATGGAGAAGCTTCCGGAGGCCTTGGGGAGTCACTGCGAGGTTGGAACAGCGTGGATATGTGCTCTCGTCAGTGGTAGGTCGTCGGTGGAGTCGGCGGTGAAACAACGGTGACGGTGCAGGTTTCTCTGGAACAGAGGGAACCTAGATGGGGAAGAGAGAAGAGGAGGAGAGAGGAGGAGAGGTGGCCCAAGGAGGGCCTCCTCTAAGGTCTGAGCAGTAGAGCCCCGCTGGCGATGGTGAACCCATCACTAGAGGGAGGGGTTGACGACGTATAGGATGGCCTCATCGTCAAAGCCCGAGGCAGGGACGCAAAAGAGGTCCTAGGGAGGCTTACTAGACTGAAATAGAAGGAAAAAAAGGCATACCTGGCTGGCGAGGTTGTCTTCCCCGACGTGGCTCGACGGCGTTCCTCCAGCGATGGCTTTGGTTTGCGGAAAAAGGTGGCCGTTGGCTTGGGGAATTCGGTCTTGATGCTATCGTGGGTTGATAGTCAAGGTAGAAGGGCTCTAGATCACTAGGAGAAGGTTGGAAGCTTGCGGGTGGAAGGTCTAAAAAAACTCTTCTTTCCGCCAACGGCACGGGGCTTTATACCCCGACGAGGCTCTTCAGGGCTATTGATCCTCCTCCTCAGCCACTGGGTGCCGTGGGATCACGCGCGTGGGTTGGAAGAAGTTGGCCAAGGATCACGGAGGCTGAGATCTGCTCCGGATTCCTCGGGATTGCTCGCCGAAGTTGTCGCTGGAAAATCAGGGTCGCCGGAATTATTTTTTGACTTTCCTAAGTTTTGAATTGCATTTTTGAATGAACAGTGTTGGGCTTAACGAGCTTAGGGTTTTGGGATTTTTGTTTTGATTTTAGTTTGGGATTTTTAGGTTTTTAATTTTAGAATTTTAATTGGGCTTTATGGGTTTAATTTAATTTCTTAATTTTGTGATTTAAGGCCTAATTAGGGTTTTAATTAGCTTAGGTTTTTTTGTTTTATGATTTTTTAGACATTTTTTTAGGGTTTTAATTTTAAGTTTTAAATTAGGGTTTTGAATCTTAATTTAGGTTTTTTATTTATTTTTTATGATTTTAATTAAATTTGTAATTAAGTTTTAATTAGTTGGTTTTAATTAATTATTTTAGGTTTTCTTATTTTGTTTTGGGATTTTTAAATTTAAGGGTTTTAATTTAGGGTTTGAGAATTAAATATGATTTTCAATTTTGGGATTTAGGGTTTGATTAATTGACTTGAAATTAGGATTTCGAATTTTAATTAGGGTTTATTTAGGAATTTTTTTCGATTTTAAATTAGGATTTATGGGTTTATTCAGTTTTTTTTGTGTTTATTTAGGGTTTATAGCTTAATTAGGGTTTTGAATTTTATTTAATTGGGATTTTAAATATATTTTGACTTTAATTAGGGTTTTCACTAATTTACTTGGATTTTTAAATGATTTAATTTGATTCAAGCTTGAATTAGGGTTCTTGCCTTATTTATTGGATTTTAATTGGATTTTTATTGGACTTTAAGTGGATTTAATTGGATTTTACTTGAATTAGGGTTTTATTTGATTAATTAGGGTTTTTATTGGATTAATTGTGGATTTTAAATGGATTTTACTTAATCAGGGTTTTATTGGATTAATTGTGGATTTTAAATGGATTTTACTTGATTAGGGTTGTATTTGATTTTAGGGTTTTTTATTGGATTAATTGTGGATTTTAAATGGATTTTACTTAATTAGGGTTTTATTAGATTAATTGTAGATTTTAAATGGATTTTACTTGATTAGGGTTTTATTTGATTTTAAGTGGGTTTTAAATGTATTTAAGTGGGTTTTTAAATGGATTTTGAGTGGATTTAATTTCATTAGTTTGGTTTCAAGTTTAATTGGGTCAGAGTGGGCTAACGTGGGCCTAATTGGGCTAGAGTTTTGGGTGGTTGCAACCAGAGTATCATCCGAAGGAGCTTGCTACCAAGTGACCTTAAAATTGGGGTGTCTACACTACTACAATCATCAATGAACTTGATGAAATATTTCTTATTATCCTTAGTTATCATGCCACTAAATTCACAAACATCTGTATACACTAAATCAAGTATATCTGATTTTCTATGAACCATATGGAAAGGTTTCCTAAGTTGTTTAACCTGCACACATATTTCATACTTATATTTTCTATCATTGGCATCTTTAGGAATTTGATTCAAATTCATCATTCTTTTTAGGGAGTCAAAATTAACATGTCCTAGACGTTCATGCCAAATATCAAAAGATTCAATACTGTAAACGACAAAATGAACATTATCATCATTCACACATACATTGTTAACAAGTTCAACATGAAGTTTAAACAAATCTTCAACATACACAAATAACCTTTTTCATAAAAAAATACCAATACTTAAATGTAAAAAAATAGCTTATTACATTTACAATCTAACCAAACACCCTCTATGACTAATATAGGACCACTTAGGATGTTCCGATGTATCGTAGGAACATATCTGACTTTGTATAAAGTCAGAACCTTTCTAGAAAGAAATTTCAATTCCACACGACCCTCACCTTTCACATTTGCAGTCATCAGGTTCCCAAGCATCACTGTCCTCCTACTGATGAGTTGATAAGACACAAATAGAGACTTCTCAATGAAAACTTGCATATTAGCCATAATGTCTAAAATTGAGTAATGTGGTTCATAAATATTAAAGAGTTTAAGTTTTACAGTAAAATACCTATCATTGTTTTTAAGAGTAGTGGTCATCTTGTTGACTAATGCTCCATCATTGGCCCCAAGTAACTTGGCTTTTTTGGATGGACATTCCTTTGCCCAATTCCCAACTTAACCAAAATCCAGCACGATTTGTTCTTGAGTTTTTTCTAGATCTTGATCTTTGCTTTAATTTTTGTTTTTTATTTTCCTTTTTGATCCTTGGCTTGTTAACAATTGTCACAATGATTCGGGTGTTGCTTTCCATAGGCATCACAATTTTCTAACTCCTATGTTCTTCCTTTATTACTATGTCAATCATAAGATCATCAAGTGTCAAATTTCCCTATCGTATGCTTGAAATCTAGATCAAAATCTTCCCAAGACTTTGAAATTTTTTCAATGATTGATATAATAATAAATTTTTCAAGAAGCTTCATGTCTACCTCTTGAAGGCCATGACACAAAAATAAAAATTCTTGAACCTATTCAGTCATTATCTTGCCCTTTGCCATCTGATACTTCAAAAACTTGGAAATAGAATACTTCTCTAGACCTTGGTTCTCAGTATTTTATTTCTAATCCAGAACACCCCAAAGTGCCTTTACTGTTATGAAGGAGGAGATACTGTATACGTCAAATATAACACATTAATAGTGTTGATAGTATACAACAACATGTGAGTTGATCCCTCTCCTTCCACTCAACAATTTTCTCTACACTTTTAGGATCAGAAGTATATGGCTCAGGACAATCAAACTTTATAAATGACAACAATCCTAACTTAGTTAACCAGATCTTCGTATGTTGTTGCCAACGTTTGAAGTGGGAACCAGAGAATTTCCCTGGCATTCCAATCATGTCTATCCTAGATCCAATAGAGATAGTACTAGACATGTTAAACAAAACTATTTTCTCTAAGAATGTTGGAATAAAACGTGAAATAATATGTATAAACATATTGATTGAGATTATTAACAAATCATTAATAGCCATACCATACAATCTTGGAAAAAACAGGAACAAACAATACATGGAATAAAACCGAAACAAAGAAATAAGGTTAGAAACCATCCGATCGAGTCGTCTCGAAGGACTAGTATTAGAAAAAATAACAACCCTCATGTCGGTACACCGAGTTCCACGCTATTCCTCTAAGGATAAAATGATTCAATAAATGAAGAATGTATCGTATTCTCGTTTACACTGAGAGTCTTAGTTTTAGGGCATACAGAGTCATCAAAGCATAGAAAACAGAAGAGGAAAGTGCAAGAGAAGAGAATGGAAAAATTCCTTCTCGAAACCAACACCTCCTTGTCTCATTTACCCATTCTACACGCTCATTAGAGGTTAGATTTGAAAGGCCCAAATGTAATTAAGTAAGGTCCAAATGTAATTAATTAAGTAAGGCCTTAATTAAACTTCATTAACTAGTGTAATTTTGTGCAAAAAGTACCCTAAGACCAAGGACCATTCCCTCAAGCCCGACCTAAGCCTGAGCCAAGCTTGGCCTAGCCCGGGGCATGTGTGTGGACACATGTGTGATCGTCAATGTCTAGTCTAAGTTCTTGTGAACACTTGTTCTAGAACTCCTTAGAAATAGGGTCATCCAAATTTTTGCGTTTCTCCAATGTAAGACTAAAGTCCCACACACATGCACAAAAAATATCCTCCAAAACATCCCTTTAAAATTTTCCCTCTCTTGGAGGTACACTTTTGGACTTATCACTAGACATATTGACCTTATTAATAAAGACAATGTAATCAGCTTAACATGAGCACTATTTAATCAAGTGTCATATGTCTAATTAAGCCCAACTTAAACCTGATTAATTAAGTGTTCAACATAATCCTCTTCTTTTAAGATTTATGGACAATTATTGAGAGTTATATGATCCATGTTTTGATGATTTCCCGAATCTCAACGATAACTCCTTAATAAGCAAGACTTTCAACACCCTCATATTGAAAAAGAAGATAGTGGTGAAATCATACAGGGCCTTCCGCTCGTTCATTTAATGGTACTTACATATTCCATATTCATCAACAAAACAATTGTCACATGCCTCTCCCCACCTAGATGTAACAACTCAGACCTGGATTAGTATTTTTGGCTAGATATTTTAATGGAATTTTGTATCGTTAGATGCTGAGTTCCCAACGTTTATTGTAAAATGTAGCTCTAGTAGCATTTTGTGCCTGTAATGTGGGTTCTGGCTCTTGTGGGAGTTTTAAGGATTTGCTCTAGGCTGTGGAAGTGTATTGGCTGGTCTCTAGTGACATGAGTCACGTAGAAGTAGGAAGTTGTGTGGTTGGATCACATACTATGGATTCCTTTTTTCTCTTTCTTTCTTTTCCTTCTTTCCTTATTTCTTTCTTTCCTTTTCTTTTCCACCATTTTCTCTTTTCTCTCCAATTTCTCTCTCCTCCCACTTGTCCCACGTGCCTTCCTCCTCTTCTCCTTCTTTAGCACCTCATTCCCTCTCCTTCGTCTCCTTCCTAATCACATCTGAGGGAGATGAGAGGGGGAGAGATACGAGAGAAATGGAGAGAGATAGAGAGATAGAGATGGGAGAGGAGACCATCACCATTGTGTCGTTGCACCGCCATGCTCGTTGTCACGGGGAGGAGGCGAAGATCCGGAGCTCATGGTCAGAGGAGGTGCGTGTAGGATCTAAAGGCTTCTCTAGAGGGGGGGTGAATAGAGAATTTTAACTTTTAATAACCCTATAATCAATTTTAACAATAATCTGAATTAATAAGCAAATTGATTCACAATATACTACTTATCATGCACAATAGAATTTAAAGCATAGAAGGAGATGAGAGTAATTGATGACACAAATAATTTATAGTGGTTCAGCAACCCAGCCTAGTCCACTCCTCAAGACCCTCTTGAGATTTTTCCCTTATTCTTAAAAGATAGAATAACTTACTTGTTGGTAGTCCACCAACAAAACTTTCGCTCTTTCCACTTCTCTACACCCCGAGAAGCTAGAGTCTTTCCTTTGATGCTTTACAACAAGAATCTTTTCTCACAAAGCTCGATTACAACTCTTTGCTTACAAATTGCTTATGAGGATATTGAATTTGACTAAAGGATCTCAAGAATTACAAGTATTCAAATGTGTGTCTTAAAGGGGCATAAATGAGTAGTATTTATAGCCACCAACCCTTCATCAAATGTGTTTAACGACTATGTTAACGGTTGTAAATGGTTAGTAGATCGGTATGCTGTTTTGCCCTTTGATGTGCCGTTTTTCCTTCAGTCTGCAATTCACGGTCAATTCGGTATGCCGTTCTGATTTCGATATACCGATTTCTCCTAAAACGGTATGCCGTTTTTCCATCGGTATGCCATTTCTGCATTTTCCTTCTATTCCGCAACTCTTCAGAATTCTGCCGCTTGATTCCGTTTTCTCCTGAAACGGTATGCCGTTTTTCCATCGGTATGCCGTTTTGCTTTTCTTCTTTTTGGAAACGGAAGGTTGAGGAGTGTACCGTTGCTTCTGACTCATGTGCCGCTTTTCCCTGAATTGGTATACCGTTTTTCACACGGTATACCGTTTTTTACTGAATCGATATACCATTTTACATACGGTATGCCGTTTTTGTTCTAAGATATGTATCTTAAGGCATATATGATTTTTGTCCTTAAATATTTAATCCTTTTTTGAAGTATTGTTTATAACAATTAATTGCATTTGAATAATCATCAAAATTATCACAAATATTTCTAACAATCTCCCCCTTTTTGATGATGACAAAATTTCAAATATTTTTAGAATATCAAATGTAAAAATGTAGATATTCTCCCCCTT
>JAMKQA010032444.1:0-12107 GCA_024699735.1 Posidonia australis
TCCCATGCATTCATCCTTTTGTGGTTTTCCTCGTCTTTCCCTTAAAAGACTAGGTGGCGACTCCCTTTTCTTTTCTTTTATCCTTGCGCCTTCGCCATCATTAGCATGGCTGTGGTCTCCTCCCCTTCCCCCTCCCTCCGGGTCAGGCAGGCACGGTCACAGAAAGGCAAAGTAGCAATGATCGAAGCAGCCTCTCCCTCGCAACAGCAAACCCAGGACCATTCCACAATCATGGTTCTAGAAGAAGGCGAAGAGACAGTTTACTCTAGAACAGACGAGTTAATCACTCAGTAGCCGAGAGGCTGGTCTAGATGGTACCAGCAACCCAAGCCCCACCTCACGCAAGGCGGGGGCAAAACAAAAAAGACCCTAAGGTAAGCTCAGGGAAGAACGTAGGCGACGTCACTCTAATCAGTCAGCATCAAGACAGCCGCTAATCAGTTGTACCCCTTGTAAATAGCAAAGAAAATCCAAAAAAATTAGAAAATCCAGAAAACCCAAAAAATTAGAAAAACCAAAAAATTCAACAATAAGTGAAGAAGCAACATCAGAGAGTCAAGAAACATTTGACTTGAGAGCAACATCAGAGAGTCACAGAGATTGCCTGCCACTAGTACAAAAATATGAGAGTCAGTGTAACTCTCCTTCGGCGCCAACAAGGCCAAGCATCAGAGCAGATTTGCACCTTCGATATAGTGGACCCTACCTTCTAGAAGGAGATGTTGTCTGAGCTCGTGGCCTATGAAGAGGAGGATGACAATGGTGCACCTAGGGACGAAGACGCGCTAGTGGAATTCCAGCACCATGATAATGACTTAGAAGGCCCGAATCTCCATGTTGAGGAGGAGACCGAGCTCATGAACATCGGGATTGCTGACGATGTCAAAGAAATGTGCATCCATGCAAAGCTCACCCCGCAGTTAAGGGTAGAATTCATCGCCTTCCTCAAGGAATATATAGATGTCTTTGCCTTGCCTTACAGTGACATGGTTGGTCTAGATGTAGAGGTAGCAGTACACAATCTGCCATTGAAGCCAGATGTCAGGCCTATCAAGCAAAAGCTCAAAAGATGGCGACCCTAGTGGTTGCTTAAACATAAGAAAGAAATTATGAAGCAGCATAAGGTGGACTTCCTTAAAGTCGTCTTGTATCCAGAATGGCTTGCAAATGTTGTCCTAGTCCCAAAGAAGGATGGACGGGTTCGCATGTGCATTGATTATAAAGATCTCAACTGGGTGAGTCCGAAGGATGACTTCCCCCTACCTGACAATGACATCCTTGTAGACAATACAGCCGGCCATAAAATGCTATCGTTTATGGATGGATTCTCATGCTACAATCAGATCAAGATGGCAGAAGAAGATATGGAAAAGACATCATTCATCACCCTGTGGGGAATCTTCTGCTACAAGGTGATGCCATTTGGGCTCAAGAATGTAAGGGCTACATATTAGAGACCTATGACAGTGTTATTCCACGATCTCATGCACCAAGAGGTCGAAGTTTATGTTGATGATATGATAACTAAATCCAAAGAGCCCAAGGATCATCTAGCCTTCCTGAGGAAGCTGTTTGATCGTATGGGCAAGTACAAGCTCCACCTTAACCCCAGTAAATGTGCCTCCCGGGTTTCGTCTAGTAAGCTTCTTGGCCACATAATTAGCCAAAGGGGAATCAAGGTTGATCCAGATAAGGCCCGGGCCATAATTGACATGCCTCCCCCAACAACGGAGAAAGAAGTCAGAGGACTGTTGGGTCGCTTTCAATATATCAGCCGATTCATAACACAGCTCACACCAATCTACGAGTCGATCTTCAAGCTCCTGAGGAAGAATGCACATATCAGTTGGAACAAGGAATGTCGGGCAGCCTTTGACAAGATTAAGCAGTTGTTAGCCAGACCTCCAGTTTTGGTCCCATTAGAGCCAGGGCGACCCCTACTACTTTATCTATTCGTAACCCAACATTCCATGGGAGCAGTGTTGGGCCAGCATGATGAATCTAGTCGCAAGGAGAGGGCGATATATTATCAGAGTAAGAAGTTAAATGATTGCGAGGCCAGATACACTACCATAGAGAAGGTTTGCTTATCTCTAGTCTAGGCAGCTCAACGCCTAAGGCATTATATGATGGCATACCCAGTCCTTCTTCTTTGTCGCCATGACCCTATGAAGTATTTGCTCCAAGAACCGGCGCTTGTAGGACGGTGTGTCAAGTGGCAGGTGTTATTGTCCCAATACGACATCACCTTCGTCACACAAAAATCCATAAAAGGACAAGTAGTGGCAGACCATCTGGCTGAGCTACCTATACCAGAGTACCGACCTTTGAGGATCCAATTTTGAGATGAGGATGTGCTATTCGCCAAGGATGATGATGATGAATCAGAGATGGCCGAGGGGAAGGATCAATGGTGCTTGTACTTTGATGGCGCAGTCAACAAGAGAGGAATGGGCATCAGCGCCGTATTGGTAGCCCCCTAGGGCCAGATGACTCCATATGCAAGGAAATTAAATTTTCAAATGCACAAATAACAAAGCTGAATATGAGGCGTGCATATTGGGACTTCAGATGGCCTTGGAGCATGGTGTTCGCAAGTTACTTGTGCGTGGTGATGCCATATTAGTTATCACATAGGTCAACGGTGACTAGAAGACCAAGGATCAAAAGCTCATCCAATACTATGCCCATCTTATGACGCTTGTGGCAGAATACCAGAAGGTTCATTTTTCTTTCATGAATAGGGCCAAGAATGCCTATGCGGATGCTTTGGCAACCTTAACATCTTGGCTCTCAATACCAGAAGACCGTGCAGTAGATGTGTTAGTTACATGTATGGATCAACCAACACACTGCATGAGCATAGAAGAAGCAGACCCATAGGAAGAGCTCTCGTGGTACAAGGACATTAAGGTTATTTTGGAAACCGGGAATCTCCCTTTTCATGTGTTAGCAACAGAAGCAAGGATTTTGAAATGCTTGGCATCCAGCTACGTACTTGGGGCTGGTCATTTGTACTAGAGATCCTATAACCAAATGCTCTTGAGATGCTTAGATAAGAAGGAGGCCGATGTCGTTATGTTACAAATCCATGCTGGGAAATGCGGGCCACACATGAATGGTGTTTTGTTAGCCAAGAAGATCATGCTGCAAGGCTATTATTGGTCGACCATGGAGGCAGATTGCTGTCAGTTTGTGCGAAGGTGTCACACCTGCTAGATCCATGGGAATCTAATCCATGCTCCTCCTCAACAACTTCACAGCATGTCGTCACCATGGCCTTTCTCCACCTGGGGAATTGACGTTGTCGATGCCATTCATCCAACGGCATCTAATGAGCATCGTTTCATTCTAGTGGCCATTGATTACTTCAAAAACTGGGTTGAGGCGGCGTCATACAAGACAATTACTGCTGGAGTAACAGAGAAGTTCTTGAAGAATAACATCATATCTCGGTATGGGGTCCCACACACAATAATATCAGATAATGGGAAGAGCTTTATAGCCAAGAGGGTTGAAGACTATTTACAGAATTTCCACATTAAGCATCACCGATCTTCACCTTACCGTCCCTAGATGAATGGAGCGGTTGAGTCAGCCAACAAGAACATTACCAAGATACTAAAGAAGATGGGTAGAGACTCACAACGATTGGCATGAAAAGCTTCCCTATGCATTGTGGGCATATCAAACTTCTACCGGACATCCACAGGTGCCACACCTTTTTCTTCAGTGTATGGCATGGAGGTTGTGCTACCGGTTGAGGTGGAAATCCCTTCTTTGAGGAACTTGAAAGAAGCAGAACTAGAAGAGGCTGAATGGTTGGGCGATGGCTTCGTGCAGTTGAATTTGATAGATGAACATCGACTGCAGGCCCTACACCATGCCCAGTGTTATCGAAGAAGGATGGCAAGATCCTATCAGAAGAAAGTCCATCCCAGGGGCTTTGTGCCCGGAGACTTGGTCATACGAGCCATCCATCTCCCTGACTCCCGCGGTAAATTCAAACCTAATTGGCGTGGCCCTTATGTCATCAAACGAGTATTCTCCAGGAAATCAGTAATCCTCGAAGACCTGGACCACATTGAGCAGTCAGAGCTAGTTAATTCGTGTTACTTGAAGAAGTACTACCAACGATGGAGAGCTGCATCCTTACCTTGCAAAGCACTCTATCTACATTCACACATGTTTTATTCGTTTTACTCACACATTTTTGCTTTTTTCTCGAACTCATGTTTATTTTTTCCTTTTGCACTCATTACGCATGCATTGCATCAAAAAACAAAAAAGAAATGAAGAAATGAAAAAAAAAAAAAACATGCATCCGTGCATAAGTGCATCTGCATCAAATCCCGATGATGAAAATCGGAATAGCTAACCGGTTTCTGAAGGGTCTATACCTTTTCAGTTGATACTACCTAGACCTTCTAGCAGGCGAGGGAGCCACCACCCAACCATGGTCAAGCAAAATGTCCAAACTCCCCTAGGGACTTATACCTCCAGAGGGAGATAAAATGTTAGGGGCGAGCATGAGTGTGCGCCAAATTGAAAAAAATAAACACATCCACAAGGGTACAAAAGAAAAAAGGAGACAGAAGTTAGCCTAAATTGAGAGAGGCAAGTAGGTCAGCCCTACCCCCATCACATACCTTGGGGAGGAGTTGAAGCAAGTATCCAAAGAATCCAAATGACCAAAGGGACTAGCCACCCCTCACGTACAATTCTAATAGTTCCCTCCAAATTTGGATGCCCATTACCCCCAAAAAAGGGTTAGAGCGAGCCTACAAGCTTAAGAGGGAGAAAAGAAATGAATCAAAAGTTAAAAAGTAGGTTAAGTCCCCAAGAGTTTGGCATGGAGCCTAACCTAGTGAATTACCCATTCTGAAGAGCCACCAATAGCCTAGAAGTCTGGGTAGTGTCTTGTGAATCGAGGTCTTCCCCTCTTCTCATAACAGGCATTATTAGTGTTCCACTATGTTCTAAGGGTGATATAATATGACACTACCATTCCTGCATTCATTATCATTCATTCACATTGCAAGGTCTTGCTAGGTCTTAAGCTAGGGGCATGTCAGCTGCACTTTGGCTAAAAATCTAGCAGAGGTTGCTATACACCAGGGGCATGCCAACAGCCTTTATGGTGATAACCTCCCTTGTCAACCAGGGACATGTCAGTTGCCTATTGGTTGACCTACTTTGGGACAGTATCTTCATTTAGGACACGCTGACTGCTCTGTTGTTCAAGCCCAAGAATGAGGACACCGGCAACCCTATCCCTCCAAGATCAGAACAGGATCTTTGGTAAATCCAAGAGAGATGAATCACAAAGCATGACGATTCATGGCGGAGTATTGGGGGGTTATAACCACAACTTCCGACCTCGGTCTTGTTCCGACAGAATTAGCAAGATCCTTTCCATGTCTTGTACAAAGCTTCAGAGTAATCATTCTAGCTATGCAAACAGTATCATTGAACTGTACTGTAGTCCTCTTAGGGTTAAGTGGAACGGTTTATCCCTTTAATACTCAATGACAGCACTGTCACCAAACAATCCAGACCACTAGGGTTTGATGGCCTCTTCTCTCTGATTTGACACTTGACCTGGTCTGGTTGGTGGCATGGATCTCTTCTCGAGGCTTGGTGCCCGAGTTAAGCCACTTAATAGTCTGTAGTTTGGATTGCTATGTATTAATGGACATTGAATGGTTTCCACAAACTTGGATTACTCATCCTTATTTTCAAAGCATTTTATAGTACATTCTATCTGCATCAGATTGTATGGAGCAAAGCCCTTTGTCTAATTGAAAGCAAATATTTTGATGATGTTCCGTAGGAGTTTTGTTTCTAGTTTTGAAGTGGCCTGAGTCAAGGAAAAGCCGAGGCTTCCTTGATCGAGTATGGGCTTCCCCACAATGGTTTTGCCGGCACGTTGATCAGATGTTCTCCGGATGTGGATAGGGAAATTGATGGACAGTGATCGTGACAAGCTGCGAACTTGGGGTATCCCCTCAAAGTTCTTGGACATTACAAATGTGGAGGTTTCTCGATATCTTTTATGTGCAACTACCCATTTCTGGAAGCCCGCTACCCATGTGTTCCGCTTCAGAAGAATCGAATTGACTCCCACTTTGGAGGAAGTCTGCCAGATCTGTTGCCTGCATAAGCTTATGGGGCCTACTGTGTTTATGTGACGAGATGGATACTCCTCACTATTGAGTGAACTGACTGGCCTATCAATCGGCGATTGTAGTCGTCAACTCATCTGTACTGATAGGCCAACTCCAATGTTACAATTGGCATACTTTGACAAGGTGGTCGAGATGCGCACCTCCCTGGGTGATGAGCTTTGGCTGAGAGGTTTTGTGGTCCACTTCTTAAGCTAGCTAGTTTTCAGCCACGATCGGACCATTGTGAACATCGAGGTTGCAAAGATCGCTTTAGTAGTGGTAACCCATCAAATGGACTTGGCTCCAGTTATCCTGGCAGAGACTTACTGGGCCCTAGACCATTCATTACGCCGTTGTCGATATTTCTTTGGTTGTGGAGATTTTGTACAAGTGTGGTTGGCTGCTCATTTGGCTGTGGAGATCTTACACCCTCAACGGTCAGCCTTCCAATCTTATTGTCAATGCGGTCATGCTCGCACCCTCACATCAGTTCACAAGGAGTATGAGCGGCTAGAGAGCTTGACAGAAGACAAGGTGACCTGATGCATCATTCCTTCAACAACTCATAATTTCGAGGATTTCTTCAATTCTGCCGATATGCAGCTTGTCATCCTACCAGGGCTGACTGGTGGTGTTGAGTATCATCCAATTCGGATGATGCAGAAATTTAGATACCAACAGGATTCATTCGTTCAAGGGATAATGCCAGCTTGCTTTCAAGAGTACCCTTTGAGCACTTATGCCATGACTAAGGAGCTATCACGCCTGTTAAATGGCTCCATTCTATCGGACAGCCTCACCGTCATAAAAGGGAAGGGTTGTTCAGCTGATTATGAAGCCAAAATTGAAGAAACCTAGCCGATCTGTGGAGCACCTCCAAGCCATACATTGTTTGCCAAGCCAAAGGCTCTAAGAGGTCCAGGGATGATGCAGAGTCATGATATCAGTGTCGTATTATTTGTTGAATAGTATAATCACTACATTGCATTTGATTACTATAGTTGGGTCATTAAAACACTGGTATCAGTTTGATTCGATGCCTATGGTTGAATTGAAGTTGGAATTGTCATGACTGTAACATGTGCTTGGCTAGTTCAAACTTCTGACTTCTTTGCCAGTCGACGTGGCACTGGGGTGTACCCAGCAAATAACCGAGAATGTTATTTCACTTTGGCACCAAGGACTAGACAAACGAAGCCGTCATAGGATTCTGTACCAGGTAGGAGGGATCCCAGTATCCCATCCCAGATTCTATCCGGACGGACGAATCTCGGTGCCACCCTTTGCCTTTGAATTCCGACCTTGATCGGCGGATTCAAGGCCATTTTCCATCGTCCTCTAGACTACCAGACGGAGTCTAGATTGTCCCATCCCAGATTCTATCCGGACGAACGAATCTCGGTGCCACCCTTTGCCTTTGAATTCCGACCCTGACTGGCGGATTCAAGCCCCCCTTTTCCATCTTCTTCTAGACTACCGGACGGAGTCTAGATCGTTCCATCCCAGATTCTATCCAGACGGACGAATCTCGGTGCCCTCCTTGCCTTTGAATTCCGACCTTGACAGGCAGATTCAAGGCCTCACTTTTCCATCTTATTCTAGACTACCGGACAGAGTCTAGATTGTCCCATCCCAGATTCTATCTGGACAGACGAATCTCGGTGCCACCCTTTGTCTTTGAATTCGACCCTGACCGGTGGATTCAAGGCCATTTTCCATCTTCCTCTAGACTACCGGATGGGGTCTAGATTGTCCCATCCCAGATTCTATCTAGATGGACGAATCACGGTGCAAACCTTTGCCTTTGAATTCCAACCCTGACCGGTGGATTCAAGGCCCCCTTTTCCATCTTCTTCTAGACTACCGGACGAAGTCTAGATTGTCCCATCCCAGATTCTATCCGGATAGATGAATCACGGTGCCACACTTTGCCTTTGAATTCCGACCCTGATCGGCGGATTGAAGGCTCCCTTTTCCATCTTCTTTTAGACTACTGGACAGAGTCTAGATTGTCCCATCCCAGATTCTATTCGGACAGACGAATCCCAGTGCCACCCTTTGCCTTTGAATTCCGACCCTGACTGGCAAATTCAAGGCCCCCTTTTCCATCTTCTTCTAGACTACCAGATGGAGTTTAGATTGTTCCATCCCAGATTCTATCCAGACGGACAAATCTCGGTGCCACCCTTTGCATTTGAATTTCGACCCTGACCGACGGATTCAAGGCCCCCTTTTCCATCTTCTTCTAGACTACCGGACAGAGTCTAGATTGTCCCATCCCAGATTCTATCTGGACGGACGAATCTCAGTGCCACCCTTTGCCTTTGAATTCTGATCCTGACCGGTGGATTCAAGGCCCCTCTTTTCCATCTTCTTCTGGACTACCGAACAGAGTCTAGATTGTGCCATCCCAGATTCTATCCGGACGGAAGAATCTCGATGCCACCCTTTGCCTTCAAATTCCGACCCTGACTGGCGAATTCAAGGCCCCCTTTTCCATCTTCTTCTAGACTACCAGACGGAGTTTACATTGTCCCATCCCAGATACTATCGGGACGGACGAATCTCGGTGCCACCCTTTGCCTTTGAATTCCGACACTGATTAACGGACGAACCTAGAGATGACAACAGACAACTGGGGACCCACCAAGTCACCCGAAGACCACAACAGGTAGCTGGGGACCCACCAAGTCACCTAGAGACGATAACAGAAAGCTAGGGACCCACCAAGTCACCTAGAAACCACAATAGGCAACTAGGGATCCACCGAGTCACCCAGACATGATAGGAGGATGGAACTCAAAGAATCCTCCGAAACCACGACAAGGAAAACAACAACCACACATCTGGAAAGCCTCACGCTTCACTCAGATGCAACAATATGAGGATGGAGGTGCAGGCATCCTCCCGCACCGACACCAACAACAACAGACAGACGACCGACAACAACCACAGACCACCGACAACAACAAACACTAGCAATACAGACAGCAAACAAAGAAACAGGCAAATAGCAACAACAAACAAACAAACAAGAAGCTGCAACAATGATGGAGGGTACACCTGAGGCAGACAACTACGACATCCAACCCTCCACAGCAAAACACCAAACTGCCTAGCACTGGGTGGTGGCTAACCCCCTTAAAGGAAACACATCCTCTGGTCAACAAGTGGAGGTCGCCTAATCCCCCTCAAAGGAACAAGGCTCCTCCTCAGCAAGCGCCCTACCTCCATGCAGGTGTAGCACGCCAAACAGACCAGGATCCTTAGCAGACGGGAACAACCTCTGGGTAGCGTGACTTGTCTGACCACACGCACCACAAGGCCTCCTACCCTGCCAATTAGCACAGAGTCATGCCCAGAGAACAACCACCACCACACCCACGGGCAACCCACGCAAAACTCGTGGGCAGCATCACACCACGCCCCACGGAATTGAGGAAATCATAGCGAACCGTTCCACATGAGCATACACCGCTTCACGCTCCGCTCCCAACTGCTATCTCTCAAGCAGCTTTACCAAATCAGTGATCACAAGATATCCAACCACTAGGAATCATTCCAACAAGGAGTCGACGTCCTTCTCCAATCCAGAATACAGACCGTCACTCCCATATTCCTCATGGTCCCTCGCATACAATCCTCGCCGAACAGGAGCCAGAGCCAAAGACACTCCTCAACATCGCAAGTGGAGAAAATCAATAAAAATCATGGTGCAAGAATGCATGATATGCAATTCTACGGAGTCACCCTACCAGACATCCCTAGGCTAGTGCCCCTAGGTGGACCAAAGCTCTGATACCAACTGTAACTACCCCCAAGTTGCTACCACTAAGCCTAGCAACAAATTTTTATTTTATTATTTGTTTTATCTTTATAATTAACCAACAATTACACTAATGATGTAACTAAGGCTAAGTACTCTCAATAGGAAATGAAACTAGTAAACAACATAAATAAACTAAACTATCACTCACTTGGATCCCTGATGTGTGGTGGCGTGACTCCTCCTATGTGCACTAGAAACCAACAGCTACTATCCTGCATATGCCAAAAACACACAAAACAAAGCACATATGAGTGACCACTCAACGGTCACCCAACACGCACCCCACCTACAATTCGGCAACCTATGCCGAGGGCAACCAAGCACAGGCATCACACCTGGATGCCAACAAACCAAAAGAGCAATCAACCGACGCCCAGCACACAAGCACTGGCATCCCTCTCGAATGTCGTAACACCAAACCAAGTAGTCCACCACTACCCAGTAGGCCACAAAATCACAAAACGATGCCTTTAATACCATTTCTTTTTTTTTCTTTTCAAAACCACATGCATGCACTTTTTAAAAACTTTTATGCATGCACGAGAAAGCTACTCTCGCCATCTCAAGCCCAAAACAACACCAAAAGCACAACTACAGAGACTCTACTTTACATAACATGGTCCCCTCTGGACCCAAGCACACACAAAACCACGGAACCTCTGCTCCCACAACAACGGAGCCATTGCTCCCAAACAATGGAGCCACTGCTCCCAAACAACGGAGCCAAAGCACTACGCCTCAACAGGTGTCAAAGCCACGGCCTCTTTTAGGCCAAGAGCCTGATTTTCCCAACCAAGACTCTACACAAACACAAGCACAAACAGTGTGTCGAACTGCCCAGCGCCAAGCAGACAACACTGGCCACACGCTGTCCGCTGAAGAGTGACCACAGCGTTCTGCACTGCCACGGTGACGGCCACCGTGTGCAGGAGCGTTCACCATCCCGCGATTCACCTCTCTTAGGAGAACCCTCAAAAGCCAACCCCTCCCTAGGAAGGCTGTCCTGTCTCTCAGGACGCTACCAGCTACGAGGCACGCATCCCACCCCCATTGGCCACCACAGGGTATGCGTCCTCACGGCGCCCTCCACACGGTACTAAAGAAGGAGTCTCATAGCTCCACACATGACAACACCCGAGCCTTAGTGCTCACAGCGACAATAGGAGTATCATACCTCCCCGTCATGCCACGAAACACCTCAACCTGCGGACCACAACCCCAGCCTCGAAACGACAGTCAAGGAGTATCATACCTCCAATACCCGACGAATCTCCGCCTCAAGTATCTTGGCCCCTAACGCAAATAGAAAACACCAGAAAACTCTTTTCAAAACCACTTTCAAATCTGTACACTTTTCATTCCAAAACTCTCTTTTGGGAAAATCCTTTTCAAAAACCATTAAATGTTTTTTAAAGCTCAAACAATATTGTGCCCAACAGCGGCACGGAAACCAAAGGTCGAGAAACCACAAACAAAACATAGCCTCGACAGCTCTCCTATCAGGCCCAGGCAAAAGCACCTTGGGAGCGTCTAGTTTCACGAGCACCACACTCAACCCACAACCACAACCCAAGAAAACTCCAACAGCAATGCAAACACAACCAGAACTCACACAATCTAGTGCCAAGTGTAAGACACCTACTGGCACGTGTCCCTCAAAAGCACTGCCATATCGACTCAAAAACCTGGAACATTGCCACTGAATGCTCCATTCAGTGCACCGCACACAAAACCACACAAATCCTAGACCTAGGGACAATATCATTATCCCTAAAGTCCACTCTAAACCATCTGGGGAAAGAATCTACTATTTCTAAATCATTTCATCTTTTATTCTACCCATACCCTAGGTGAAATCTTGCTAATTCATTTTTAGGCAAACCCTAGACCATTCTAATGATTATCCTAATCATTTATGCCATTATGTTTATTTCCCCCAGGATTGATATTGTAACCATGCCGGCGAGGAGATTCCGCAAAAGGATGCGAAATCGGTCGGCAAAAATCACATCGAAAAAGCAAAATAAAATGCAAATGCAGGAGTCGCCACCTAGTCTATTATGGAAGACAAGGAAAACCATATACATGAAAAATCATGCAAAAAACAACAA
>JAMKQA010032454.1:0-10283 GCA_024699735.1 Posidonia australis
TAGGGTTTTGAATTTGATTAATTAGGCATTTTATTGAATTTTAAGTTGATTAGGGTTTTATTTGTTTGATTAATTAGTCTTTTAAGTGGATTTAATTTAATTTGTTTGGTTTTAAGTTTAATTGGGTCAGAGTGGGCTAGTGTGGACCTAATTGGACTTGTGTGGGCTAGGATTTTGGTGGTTGCAACGAGAGCATCATCCGGAGGAGCCTACTGTCAAGTGACTTCAAAATTGGGGTGTCTACACCAGTGTTTCATTCATAAACTTTTTGTAAATCACACGCATTATGCATCATATTATCATCCGTGGTTTCCATCCCACACATCAATCATGGTCATTATACCATGCATTCACCCCTCACATGGGTCCACATTTATACCTTATACACATAAGTCATGTTTCAATATCTCATGGAAAACATTATTAAAAATCAACATACTCACATGCAATATTTCACAAGTCATTTCCATACATCTCCTACATTTATCATGTATTTATCCATATTATCAAGACTTTTCTAAGCCTTTTTCAATATTACCCTGGGTCTTGATTCGACATACCGAATAGGGTCTCGGTCAACTGAAAATCCCTGATTCGGTCAACCGAAATATTTTGGTATACCAAATCCCTATCAGTTTTATCGGTCCCCTGCCAGAACGGTCAACCGAAATCATCCGATCGTCCGAAACCCCCTGATTCGGTCGACCGAATTTCCCCTGGTCGTCTGAATCAGTGGTCCAGGGAACCACCTGGGAGCATTTCGGCATACTGTTTTCTGCGATTGCAGAAAACCTCCCCGACCTCCGTCATCACTTCTCCCCACAGTGGGAGTAAGGAGCGGACTCCTCTAAAACACCACAAAAATTACACGTAAAACATGGAGTGTAGACCTCCAAGCCTACTTCAAAACCCCTCAAATCGATCATAAAACCATTAAGCATGCTATTCTAAAGAAAATCACAAAGCCATAAGGCCTATTCGATGTCACTGTAGCATGCATCAAGAATTCCACAAAAATCCCACAAAATATACACGGATTAACATGATATCAACGTAAATACATCATTCCTCACAATCCAACAAATTTTCCTATTTTTGCATAATTTTAACAGCATTACCCATTGATTTATTCATTAACCCTAACATACCTCAACAGACAAAGGGAAACGAAAGGGGAACGCGTATCTGGCTTTGATGAGTCTCGCGTGTCCTCAAGCTTCGACGGTGCACGGCACCAGCCTCCCCCCCGCACTCGCGCGATCTCCTCCGGTGCATGACTCCTCCTCAGCCTCCACACTCCCTCTCTCCCTCTCTCTGGTTTCTCCACTCCTCCCCCATGCCGCACGCCTCCCTTTAAACCACTACTGCCTGCCATCCTCGCGGGTTCCGCCAGCCTCCTGCCAGCCTCCCTACCGTCGACGGGACGGGACGGGCAGCCCTCCCGCCAGGCCTCGCGTGTAGGGGAAACCAGGTCACAGGTGTGGTCACGGGGAGAAGGGGCACAAGACACATGGGGTTGGTCTCTTTGACCAGGTCCATCCTCAAGTCCAAGTAGGTTTTACCCCAAACACGAGTCCCAGTTTCATAACAGACCCACAAGCCACAGAAGTCACACCACAAAGGAGAAACTAGTGGCACAAAACACAAGGAGAAACCACAACCAACAAACACAACCTAGATTCGGCATTAATAAACCACACACCAATAATTACAAGAAATTCCATGGTTTATATTAAATGGAAAGCCAGGCATAGATATTACAGCAACATCCAGATGCATACAAACTTGAACATATATAAGATTCTCAATTACCGAAGCATATGGAATCTTCTACATTTTCTTATGCTCAAAATCATTCTTAGGGTACTATTTAAGACTAAACTTGACTCCCTTAGCTATAGGAATATTACCTAGTTTGCATATACTCATGTCATTTTTTAAGGACTTTTTAATATAATTCTTAATTTGTGATAATCCAAGAGTACTTCAAAAATGATCACGAAGTATTTAGATTTCTAATACAAAAAAAGCTTCACCGAGATCTTTCATATTAAATTTGTTTGAAGAAATTTCTTAATCTCTTTAAATGAGTCTATATCGTTAGTGGCAAGAAGTATGTTATCAACATATAAAACTAAGAAAATATATTTACTCCTACTAAACTTATAGTATACACAATCATCTACTAAATTCATCTTAAAACCAAACGAGATTACAACTTAATGAAATTTATTGTATCATTGACGAGACACTTGCTGTAAATCATAAATGTATTTTTTAAGTTTGCAAACCATTTTCATTACATCATCTAATACAAAGTATTCTGATTGCACCATATAAATTGTCTCATCAATGTCACTATTGAGAAACACCGTTCTTACGTTCATTTGGTGTAGCTCAAGGTCAAAATAAGAAACCAATGCCATAATAATCTGAAAAGAGTCTTTCAATGAAATCGGAGAAAAAGTCTCATTATAGTCAATGTCTTTCTTTTGAGTAAAATCCTTAGCAACAAAACGAACCTTATATCTTTTCACATTGCCTTGCAAATCTTTTTTGGTTTTAAATATCTATTTCCAACTAATGGATTACGTACCTTCAGACAATGGGATAAGATCCCAAATGTTATTGTCTTTCGTAGATTTAAACTATTCAATCATGACATCTATCCATTTTTGAAAGTCGAAACTATTAATTGTTTGATGGACATTGATTGAATCATCATCCATCAAGTCATTATCAACTTAATGTTCTTAGAGAAAAACGACATAATCATCCGAAATCGTACTTCTCTTCTTTCTAGTAGACCTCCTAAGTAGCATTGACTCTTAAAAGAGTTGAGTTTGTTCTTCTTGAATGGAAAGAGAATTAATAATGCCTTGTTCCGAATTTGTCTCTTGAACAATGTCAAGAATTAATTTCTAATCATCGTCAATAAAAATTGTAAGAAGAGAAATAAATTTCTATTGAAAGATAATGTTTCCACTCTTATTTTCCCCTTCAAACATTACTTCCTTAAGAAACTTAATAATAGTCATTTTGAAAAATGACTTAATAGCAGAATTATAAAACTTAAATTTCCTAAACCTCTCAGAATATCCAATAAAGTAGCAGTAACGATCATAGAATCTAGTTTCTTTTCATTGCACTTGTATAGCCTAGCCTCAATTAGACAACCCTACACATGAAAATACCTTATGTTGGGTTTCTTCCCAATCCATAATTCATAGGGGATTTTAGCCATTATCTTAGTTAATACTTTATTTAAAATGTAAGTGGCAGTCTTAAGTGTCTCGCCTCAGAGAGATTCTGATAAGGTAGAATGATAAATCATATTCTTCAGTATGTCTTTAAGTGTCCTATTACGCCTCTTGGTAATACTATTCATAGCTGAAGAACCAGGTATGGTGTATTGAGAAACAATATCACATTCTTCTAGGAATTTGGCAAATGAGTCTGGACGTTGTTCATCAGATCTGTCATATCTACTGTAGTACTCACCACCACAGTCGGATCTAACGATTTTACTTCTTTTATTGGGTTAGTTTTCAACTTCAATTTTAAATTATTTGAATACATCCAAGGCATATGATTCTTCATGAAAGAAATATTGATAGCTATAACAAAAATAGTTGTCTATGAACATAATAAAAATCCGTATGTACTTATCCACAAATATCTGTTGACTATATTAAGATGTCGTAAGGATTGATCTACAAATATCCGTATGTATTAGTTCTAAGACGTCTGAACATCTATTGGTACCTAATCTCCTAACATTAATTTGTTTTCCTTTAATACACTCAATGCAAATTTAAAAATCTACTAAGTCTAACATAGGAAGAATTTCGTTTGACACAAGTTTCTCTATTTGTTGTTTAGAGATATGACCTAAATACTTATGCTATAACAATGTAGAATTCTTACTCAATTTTCGCTTTGTACCTCTAGATGTAGAATGCAAGGTTTTATTATAAGAAGCTATTATATCAAACAAGTATAAATTATCATTATTAACCAAAGAACCAATAGCAATAATATTAGAATCCTAAAAAAGACTAAATTTTTCATTTCCTTGAAGACAAGAATAACTAGATTTGTCTAATACAGAAATAGAAATCAAATTTTGCTTAAAAGATGGTACAACATAGGCCTCTTTCAAATCTAGATAACAATCAATTCGTAACAATAATTTAAAATGACAAATAACTTCCACTTCAACTTTATTACTATCACCTACAAAGATGTGTCTTTCACCATCACTTAGTGTTCGACAACTTAGGCAACCTTGCATGAACACACTTATGTGAATAGTTATATCAGAATATATCTACCAAGTGTGTCTAGGTACAGAAGCTATATTAACTTCTAAATAAACTAAAGCAAAGATGTACTTTTCTTAACACGTTAAACATGATACTTGGTATAATCTTCCTTTTTATGCCTACTCTTCTTGTAAAAGTGGTAGATAAACTCAAATTACCTCTGTTACTTTTTAGGTGAAACACATGTAGCTTCATTGTGTTGGAAATATATTTGAATATTTAATTTTGATGATAACAAAAGTATATATGTTATTATTGAATTAACGATTTTGTGAAGAAAACAAAATGTTCATCAAGAGCTTGAAATATGATCAAAAGTTTAGCATGAAGATCTATTGAAGGAAGAATCTTGAAGACAATCACAAAGTCAAGGAGGTCTTAAGAAAGAAGTAAAGGAAGATTATCATGAAGACTTGAAATTCAATTTAATTTGTAAAAGTTAAAGATTTGATGTAAATTTTTAGTTATTCATGTATACTCAGAAAGATATATGTTTAGAGATGATTTCAACACATTGAAATCTGAAACGGTTGTAATTTATAGCAGATTGACTTTTTGGCATACTGAAATATGTTGGTATACAAAAATCTAGAAATATTGCCAAGGTACAATGATCATTGTTCAACACTCTGAGGAAGTTTAGAATACCAGATCAGGGAGTTTGGGCTGGCATACCGAATCTTGTTCGGTATACCAAATTGACCGACCGTTGTGAAGAACAAGGCAGAATGGCAAATCAAAATATTCTAGTCTACTGTTCAACTATCTGTTGTTGAACGTTGAAAGAGACGTTAGAGACATATTTTCAAACCTCCTCCTTTATAAATAGAGACCATATATGCATTGGAGATCAAGACATTGAAGTACATACTTCATTCTTTCCAGAAAAATTGTTGTGTGAGCTAAAATTCCATTCCATGGTCATTAAGCTCTGTTCCTCCCAAGAGTTCTGGAGAAAAAGAGAAAAGTGAGTTTCAGAGCTTCTCCTCTTCCACTTTGTTTCAAGAGTTGGGAGATCAAGTGCTATAAAGACTTTTCAAGCTTCATCTTCAATCAATAATCAAGTGTTCTAGCTTCTCGAGTTGTGAGAAGTGGCAAGGGATTGTACAAGTTGTTAGTGAATTTAACCAACAGGTATAATTTAGTTTAAGTAAATTTCAAGGGGATTTTGAGGAGTAGACTAAGCTGAATTTGATCAAACTACTATAAATTTTGCTTGTCTTTCTTTATTTTGTGGTTGATTTATTTTGTTAGCAAACAAATTTATTATTGCATCTTAACTTAAAATTGAAGAAGACACTTAAACCAAGCTAAAGTTAAAATTAAATTTTTTATATACTTATCTATTCACCCTCCTTTAGAGAAGCTTCTTAGTCCAACACATTAGGCTTTAGTTTTCTTTTGCCTTTGTCCTTATAAGTAAATGCCAAGTGAGTACTATTTGTCTTATCTTGCTTTAGTCTCTTTTCCTTTTGCACACGATGAGAAATGAGCACATTAAGAGTCTATTTCTCCTTTTGACAGTTGTAACAAACCTTGAATTGATTGTATTGTGTAGGAAGAGAGATTAAAACTAAATGCACAAGTATGTCTTCTAATAGCTCCAACTTAAATACTTTTAGATTTGAAGCAATATTAGACATTTTCAAAATGTATTTCCTTTACTTTGTACTTTATAGAAACTAAATTTGCTAATAACATACTAGTTTCTGCCTTTCTATTCTCGATAAATGGTTTTTCAAGGTCATTAAGAAATTTTTTAGTATTTGTCTCTTCAAACATTGTGCCTCTAAAAGTTTCTGGAATAACACGCCTCATTATCATCAAACTTAGTCAATTAGAATGTTCCCACTTTTCATAAACTTTTGTGTCCTTAGTCTAGCTCTCCGACTCAAAAGTAGGGAGCTATTAAATACGTCTTTAGGACTAATTCTTGATCCATGCACCTGCGAACAATCATAACGTTCTCTTTCTAGTACTTGAAATTTATGTCATTAAGCACGATAATTGAATTTATGTTGGTAGTTATTGAAGTAGATATATTTACCGAAGAAAATAATAAATGATTAAGAATCAAGAAAATAGTTAATCTAATGACAAACATATTAATCTTTAATAATAAAGAAATAAACAAATAAATTTAATTTATAATGAGGCTTATCTCAAGATACCTAGCACAATATCAACATTTAACCTTTAGACAGAAATGTTAACTTGCAAGTGATACTTTTTAATGTAGTAATCAAATACTGACAATTAGTCCTGTCACAAAACAAGTTTTTCTTTGGGCTGACTAATTACTCATATGACACAACCATATAATTGTTACGTATTTATTACCACAGGTGTGATTGATATTCGACCAAATAGTAACATTCCTTCAGGCCGATTACTATCTGTATGAATCTCAAACACACTAACAACTTTCTATCCCGAATAGACTAATCTAGGCAAGAGAGTCTACTTTGATAAAAAGTTGTTTCGATTAATCTATTTTTAGTTAAAAGACAATTTATAATTAATCACCAATAATGAATTTATTTGATTTCAAAAGTCATAGTCTAACTATTAATTATTAAGGCATGGTAAAAGGATTGAAATGCTATTAAAAGTAAATTGTAATAGTTTATTTTAACATAAACTATCTTCTAACCATGCAAAAATACTTTTTGAAATAAATGTTTAAGCTACAAGGACCAAAAAATAAAATTTTTGAAAACTCAAGACTTAACCGAAATAAAAAATTTCTTTTGGGTTTTCCATTAAATCAAATAACTTTATAGAGTTTTCCTGATTAAAAAACAAACTTAGATGGAAAAATATAAATGCAAGAACTTCGTTGCAATTATCATAGAATAACTAATTAGACAAGTAAATGAATCCAACCTTGGTCCGATTACTTAAAAAACTTAGAAGCCCTAATTAGTTGCAAAAACATGTAGCAAGAAGGGAAGTGACAGTATTAGAACCTCCGACTACCAGACTGCCATCGAAGGAGCACCTCCTAGGCACTCGACCAGCGTTTCGATGTCCAAGAGGTGATTGGAACGATTCGATCCAGTGGCGGCCCAAAAACCCAATCAAGATAAAATCATATATTTTTTCAATTTTGATGTATGAAAACACGATATCAGGGTTGTTATGTACGAAACAAATCAGAGCAAGCAAAAATCTAACAATTTTCAACTTGATTTAGATAAAAAACATAAGATTTCATAATGAAATGGCATGATTTGCTCTGATACCAGTTGTTAAAAATAGATCTAAAAGAGCATACAAATTTTATATATTAAAAAATCAATTTGCAAGATCTAAATTCAATTTGCATAATAAAATATATGTGAAAACATACCTGAATTCATATGAAATCGTAGAAATACTTGATCACCAACCTAGATCTAGTCTTCTAAGTCTCTATGTCTTCTTTTCTTCTTCTTACTCAAGATGGAGGAGAAAGAGAAGGGAGGCAATGTTATATCATGCGTATTTAGGGCTTGGGGATCATAACCCTTTTTTATAGAATTCTATAAAAACACATATTCTTAATTTAGACCATCAATAAATGGCAATATGTCTAAAATAGTATATATACATAAGACTCACACCACTTAAGATGTCAATTAACTCAACTCAAAACCAAAAAGTTCACTTTCAATGAACGTAATTACAAAATAACCTACAATACTTCAATTGATTTTATATTAGCTCACATATTATTAGATTTTAATGCAATAGTTTGGTCATGCACAACATACATCTGACAACATGCAAATTGTTAGAAGTCGCACAACATAGAGAAAGCCCAACATAGATTAGGTAAAGGAGCATGTACAGTACATCATTGGATGGAACAATAGAATAAATACCATACATGAAGGAACACAACCACTAAATGATGATCTAGCTAAATACAAGAGGTTATACATAGTATGGTATCAGAATATCACACGTAGATAGATGACTTCCAGTGCTTCACTACCACATGTTACTTATCGCCCTGCAAGCCATATTCAAAGAGAATTGGTTATTAACAATTAAATAAATTTTTTTTAATCATGTTGGTTTATTTTATTTTGGTTTACTAATGTGATTTTTTATTACAAATTGACATGATCTTTTATACACGAGAGGATCTTGGAATAAGAATCTAAAAGGATTAACGGGATCTAGACTTGTGAACATCGTATCTGGAGTGATTGGTTGTTTCAATGACTCCATTGTAAGATTAAAACTCATTGGTCCAATATATTCTTATCTAAAGCGATTAACATAAGGAAAGAGTCAAGACTATGATGTAGATGAGCCTAGGGAGAATGCAAACGACATCGACACAAGATGACATGGTCCTAGTGACACATAGGAGAGTCGTCTAGAGGATATGGACAAAGTTGTCTAAAAAGAAAGCTAAAAAAGAGATGTTGGTCCTTTAGAGCATCGTATCTTGAATCTTAAATTGCAATTTCCTTAAACAATTCTGTGGAAATGTTTTGAATTATTTAAACTTTTATATATAAAAGTATTTTGCTAAATGCATGTTTAATGATATTAAACAGGGATAAGTTAGATGGTGTGCTATGCAAGGAGAATTTTGAGGACTTATGGGAACACGACTGTCATATGGTCATGTTCTTTATTAGAAATTTCAGAAGATAAATGGCCATGGGATTGTCGTGTTCCTTTTTCCCTTTTAGCTCAGTAACTTGAGAAATTATCAAGATTTTGGGGCATAATGAACATGGCCACTTGAATGCTCGTGTCTTTTACTAGAACACGACACTCTTAAGGGAGGGTTTGTACATCCAGAAAGTAAAGGAAATGATTTGACAGGAATTTCATTTCCTGTTGATCATACAAAATAAGGGTGTTTGTACACTTAACCAGAAATGATTTTAAAAGAAACTCAATTCCTTTACTTTCCAGAGTATATAAATCCCAATACTTTTCATTTTCCCTCCCTCTCCTATGGAATTTCACCTGATTTCCACCTACACCCCAATCACCCTCCTCCTCTTGCGAAAACCTCTCTCCCATTGGACGGTTGGGTGGTGTGCATGTAGTGGACTACGGCGAACCAAACCCTAGGCCCTAGCCCTCGCCTCCTCCTCCTCTCCCATGGCGAAGAAGCGAAAGCTCGCAGTGAAACCCGAAGCATCGGACACTGCGGTGGGGACTGCCATCAACAGCGACGACCCCTCTGAAGAGGAAGCCATCGTCGAACACAAACTCAAAGTCCCCGACGACGAGGACGCCCAAGAATCCGTGAAGAATCTCCTTGATCCCTTCAACAAGGAGCAACTCATCGACCTGCTCTCCGCTGCCGTCGAAGCCCACGCCGATGTGATGGAGGAGGTGCGCAGGGTCGCGGATGCGGACCCCGTCCACCGGAAGGTCTTCGTCCACGGGCTCGGGTGGGACACGACAGCAGAGACCGTGGTGTCGGCGTTCAGGGAGCACGGGGAGATTGAGGACTGCATCTTGGTGGTGGACAAGGCCACAGGGAAGTCGAAAGGTTACGCCTTTATACTATTCAAGAGTAGGGCCGAGGAGTGGAGGGCGATCAGCGAGCCGCAGAAGAAGATTGGTCAGAGGATGACGACTTGTCAAATGGCATCGTTGGGGCTCGTCGGTCCGCCTCCGCCTCCGGTGTCGGAGTATACACAACGGAAGATCTTCGTGAGCAATGTCGGGGAGATCTCCGCAAAATTCAATTTCTTTTGCTTTCCTGAGGATGCACAAATAATAAGAAATTTAGTCAACAGGAAATCAATTTCCTTTACTTTTCAATTCCAAGTAATTACTGTTGACTCTGGAATTCCAATTATTAACAATTCCTATCAAATTTTGTGCACAAACAAGTTAAGATCGTTTTCAAGATGTCCCAAAATCTTAGTAATTTCTAAAGATAACTGATATCTAAGTCCGTTGGCCACAACCATCTTGACATCATATTCATTAAAC
>JAMKQA010032455.1:0-11846 GCA_024699735.1 Posidonia australis
CTTCTCCCCTGAGTCCACCTACAGTTCGTGAAGGACAATTCTAGCAGCCCGTTTTATAGCTTTGGTGTAGGATGTGTTGCTAGTTTGTCTCCCTTGTCCGGGGTCGTGTCTGTGTTAGTAGATGGTACAGTTCCATGCTACTGCAGAAGATGAGGCTATCAACGCATCACCCGTTCACTGCTTGCGCTTTAGCTAGGATTTAGAGTGGGGACCTTTACTTTCTAGCCTAAGTTGGAGACCTATTTACACATGTGTGATCCTGGAGTAGATGGCCTTCTAGGAAACACTTAGTTGGTGAGAGAGAGCATATTAGTTGCATCCATGTGCATGAATGCCATCCACGCGCACCATAACAACCGCATCTTGTTGCTGGCTTTCACATCGGTAGTGTTCTGTTTTTCAGGTAGAGCGTGAGTTCCTTAGCCAATACTAGAGCGTTCCTACCTTGACTCCCCTGTTTGCGACGCTTCGTTGCTAATCATCTTCTCCTGAGTTATTCGTCACTTCGATGATAGATCGTCCTAGGATTAATCCCCTTGTTTGCCACCGTAGTTCGGTTCTCACCCGTTCCCAATCAGCCATGGCTTAGCGCACCAGCAAGTCTCTGTCCACCATTGTTGCTCAGGAAGGCACTCCATTTTTAGTCAGCGGGGACCTTTACTTTCTAGCCTAAGTCGGAGACCTATTTACACATGTGTGATCCCTGAGTAGATGGCCTTCTAGGAAACACTTAGTTGGTGAGAGAGAGCATATTAGTTGCATCCATGTGCTTGAATGCCATTCACGTGCACCATAACAATTGCATGTTGTTGCTGGCTTTAACACTGGTAGTGTTTTGTTTTTCAGGTAGAGCGTGAGTTCCTTAGCCATTGCTCAAGCGTGCCTGCCTTGACTCCCCTGTTTGCGATGCTTCGTTGCTGATCATCTTCTCCTGAGTTATTCGTCACTTCGACGATAGCTCGTCCTAGGATTCATCCCCTTGTTTGCCACCGTAGTCTAGTTCTCACCCGTTCCCAATCAGCCATGGCCCAGCGCACCAGCGAGTCTCTGTCTACCACTGTTGCTCAGGAAGGCACTCCATTTTCTGTCCCTCCTACCCTTGCTGTGTCTTCAACTGTTCACTCTGTCCCCTTCGTGCATCATAGAGGTTCTGTCCCTTACCCCATAGGACATCCACTGACTTGGCCAGTCTGGAGCCAGACACTGAGTCTATCTTAGTGACCCTTGCTCGGGTTCCAGATGTATGACTAACGGCCTCACTTCCTTAGGGTTCCTTCTCTTTTAGCACTTAGTTCACTGTGGCGACATCCCTTGCGGTTTCCCTGCCTCCAAGGCAACCTGTATCCATCCCACCTTTGACATCTGGACCTCTGACTGTGTCATCCCTCACTATCCCTGAGGGATCCCCAACTACACAGGCAAAATATCTACTGGCCTTTGCCCAGAATATTGAGGGCATGGCCTTTGCTATCCAGTCTACTATAGACCACACTGTTTCTCAGGTTCCCCGGTAGCTTGCTCTGGTGTTTCAGGCATCACCTTCTGCACCACCACCTTAGCCCTCACCCCAGCTCCTCACTGCACCCACACGAAGTGTGACACCACTACCTCAGACACACCACCTCATTGCATAGCATTCAACTCAGCATCTGGTGGCCAGCCCCTCGAGTTGGCTGGAGTGCAGCATCCACAAAGCCTGCAGCCTGGTGTCATACCGCTGCAGTAGCTATTACTCCCACATTCAGCACCCACTGCAACACAACTTTCTATTCATCCTCCTCTCTCACACCATCAGGTTCAGGCACCTTCCCACCCACAATCACATCCAGCATTTATGCATAGATATGCTTGCCATCATGCCACGGCACCAGGTGGCATGATGGTGGACTCGGAGGAGCACTTAGGTGTGACCCACACAACATATGTGGTTGTTTTCCCTACTGCATCACCCTCGTCGACAGCAACTTCAGATACCCTCCATGCTAGGGCGGGTGACCTGGAGAGAGCACTTCAATTAGTGCGGGGAGGCAATTGCCAACCCTACGGATTCTGGGACCTCTGCTATTTCCTAGAGGCGACACTCCCACCACATTTCTAGTTCCCAGACTTTGAAAAGTACAATGGGTAAGGGTTGCCTCATTTCACATCTTAGGGCATATTGTAGAGATCTCGCTCAGCTCTAGGCTGACGAGAGGCTGCTGATCCGCCTCTTCTAGAAGAGTCTCACCGGTCCAACCCTCAAGTGGTTCACGTCACTTGACATGGACTCGATCAAGATTTGGAACGAACATAGGCGTTCATGGACCAATATGCCTTTAATCTCGACTTGGTCCCAAAGAGGGAGGACCTTGTCGCCACAAGATAGAAACCCCACGAGCCGTTTGGGGAGTACGTCGGCCGTTGGCGCGCCCTTGCATCACAAGTGAGAGATAGACCCTCCGACAAAGAGTCTATCAAAATCATTATCAGAGGTGCGCAGCCAGATGCTGGGGCTCTATTGAGCATTCACCCTGTCACCACCTTCCTATCTTTGATTTGTGTAGGTGTGCGTATAGAGGGCTCCCTCCGCAATGTCAGCTTTCCTACACTCGCCACTTTTGCTAAACAACCCATGTCCCTAGATCACCATGCGAGCAACAGCACTCGTAACGACATTGGCACCAGTTACCCTAAGAGGCGGGATCCTCCCAAGCCTGCCGTCGTGTACGTAGGCTCACCCATCATGCTAGTTAATGTGGTGAACCAACCAAGCCCGAATCAACTAGTTTATGTACCTGCACCTAGCGCACCACACACACCACAGATCACTACCATCGCCCAAGCGATGTTTCCCAAGGCACCGGTCCGGCAAGGACCCCACCCAGGGCAGAGAAGGCCTTAGCATGCTACATGATAGTACACCAGACTTGTTGAGCCACTAAGTGTTGTCCTCCATAAGTAGGTGTCACTCTTGAAACTGGGGAGGTCCGTCCCCCACCGAACCCTCTGCCGGGGTGGTACAATACGAACCTCCACTGCTATTTCCATCGCTTTGTTGGTCACTCGACGAATAATTGCATGGCTCTTCGGAACGCCATTCAGGATTTGATTGACCGTCAGGTCATCGTCATTGACACTCAAGAGGCACACACTGCACCTGCACCACCATCTCCACATGCACAAGCACCACCAACCTACCCCAACATTGTCAACCAGCCCATGCCTGCTCATAACAGCTTAGTAGGCGCCGGCACCTCAGGAATTCATTTCCTTTTTGCTTCTGGGTCTACGACGTCTGTAATAGACCCCTCTGATCTGATTCATACTATTGATGAGCCTTTCCCCACTCATCTTTATCATTTGAGTCGTGCTGGTTCCAAGTCAGCAGTCCACATGATACAGTTGACCGCGAGGGCAGAGCATACCGCTGCATCGTCGACCGCGCACTCTGAGTCACCCATTTGGCTACTCGCTCGACCCATGCCTACTCATCCTGTCCAATCTCTTGTCCAGCCTCTTGCTCAACATCTTGTCCAATATCCTATCCAGCATCCTCTTGTACAACATCCTATCCAACACTCTCTCCAGTCAGACCACCTTTCTATCAGTTCGATGTTGACGCCACTGGAGCTGGCGGCACGTACCCCTCTTGTCGTCCACCTGACGAAGGACACTCACCATGTACCCTATGATTATGCCACAGAGATGTGTGCAGAAGTCACTAGGTCAGGGAGGGTGTATAGGCCCCCAGCTAGTAGCCCAGTTGGATTGTTCAACATTTGCCCCTCGTCAGCTAGCCCCTCAACCTTCCAGGATGATCCCTTGTTCAGTCCCTACCTCTTCGACCAGGCAAAAGCAGTCCTCTATCGACAGCACATCTCAACTAAAGAAGGTTAAGGCTGATATCTCCATTTGGGATCTCATCCATACATCTTCGGAACATCGAGAGGCCTTCCTCAGGGTCTTTCAGGTTGCTCATGTCTCCCCCACCATAGAACTAGCCACTCTTGAGAATATGGTGGGCATGATTGCAGAGCCTCATGTCATTTCCTTTTTTAACAAGGAATTGCCTCCAGTAAGAGTCAATCATAACTAGCCCCTATTCATTACGGCACAATATCAAAGCTTCCGAATTCTCCTCACCCTAGCTGATAATGGCGCAGGCCTTAATGTCTGTCCTTTGAGCACAACAAACAAAATCAGATTCAAAGTTGAGGATATCACACCAGCTACAAAGGGAATGACGGCTTTTGATAACACGCATCACAACGCACTAGGGATGCTAGTTATTCCTCTCAGTATAGGGCCTATAGTCTTCGACATCGAATTCTATATTGTAGATCTGGAGCCCTCTTTCAATCTTCTGCTTGAGCGCCCTTGGTTGCACAAGCATCAGGTGATCCCCTTGACCCTCCACCGTATGGTTAAGTTTCGCTGGGGCAACAATGTAGTTGTTGTCATGGTGGAAGATCTTGAGAAAAAAAAGGTTGAGTCGGTCTCCGCTATGTCCCACCAGATCGTCCACTTCAAGCCCAAGCCGTCCGATGACATGTTCCGGGTCAACCATTTTGAGCCTGTTAACTATTTTCCAGCTCTCAAGCATGTCAGTTACCTGACCTTTCAAGGCAATCCCCTTCGGATGATCGAAAACGTGTGTCGCAAACGGAGATACAAGAAAGGAACACCACTCTGGTGACACGGTCAAGGAATATCTGAGCCCATCCAAGCGAAGGACCAGCGAGAGTTCGAGGGACTGGGATGCGAGTGGCAGCCACATAAAGACGGATATTCATGCACCAAAAGGTACAATAAGATTTCTATTCCGTCAGACCTCACCAATTTTGTCAATGTAGGGATATTCGATCCCAATCAGAGCCAGCCCACTACAGAGAGGAGCCAATGTTAGATGGTGTAGCCACAGCCTCAACAACCGGCAACCACATTGACAGCATCAGCTACCGCCCCAATAGCGAGCCCCATAGTGATAGTCCTACATGTAGTGGCATAAGTGGATCCGTCAGTGCAGTCAGTCAGTCTTAGGCATTGCTCACAGCGGTCTCAGATCCAGTCAGCAAAGGTCCACAGTCCAGAAGAGTCAGTTGGCAGGGCAAGTCAGTCGAGCGATCCAATATTCTATTTGCATCGCGAAAGAGGATGAGACAGTTGGCAGGGCAAGTCAGTCGAGCGATCAAGTCAGTGACCTAAAGCTATTGTTTTAGGAGCAGTTGTCAGTACGAACCGAGGATGCAGTCGGGCATCAAAGGCTAAGGAAAGGAAAGGCTAGAGCCTCAGAATCAGACCCAGCAATCCCCAACCAACAGCCGGACCACTCATCCATCATGGTCCCAACTGAATCCCAACCAGATCCTACTAGACCATTAGAGTTAATCTCTTTGGAGCTGGGAGGTGGGTCTAGATGGTACATGCAGCTGAAGCCTCATCTTAAGCAAGGTGAGGGTCAGAAAGAAAGACCCTGAGTTAAGCTCAGGAGGAAAGCCGGGTGGCATCACTCCTATCAGTCAGCAGCAGGACAGTCGGCAGTCAATTGCACCACTTATACATACAATAGAAAATACAAAAAAAATCAAAAAATCTAGAAAACCCAAAAAAATTAGAAAACCTAAAAAATCAAAAAATAACATCAGGAGCCGAGGAAATAGAGCAACCCCGCCAGTCAGCAGACCCCACTGATAAAGTGCCAGAAGTCGCACAGTGCAGATACAAGAATACCAAAGTCAGTGTGACCATCATGAAGAATCATTAGGGGCAGAAATCAGAGCACATCCTCTCCTTGAATGTCACTGACCCAACCTTCAAAGAGGAAATCATATTAGAGCTCATTGACTATGAGGAAGAGGATGATGGCATGGATGAAGACAGTGAGGCATCCGAATTCCAACCCTATGATAATGATCCAGAAGGGCCAAATATGCATGTCGAGGAAGAAACTAAACGGGTTAACATTGGTACCACAGAAGATGTCAAGGAGGTACTTATCAGTGCTAAGCTATTACCAAAGGCCAGAGTAGATTTCATAGTATTTCTGAAAGAATACATAGATGTCTTTGCCTGGAGTTACGACAATATGGTCGGTCTGGATGTCGAAGTGGTGGTGCACACATTACCCCTGAAACCTAACAAGAGGCCCGTCAAGCAAAAACTTAGGAGATGGCGACCTCAATGGATCTTGAAACTGAAGGAGGAAATCATGAAGCAGCACAAGGTGAACTTCCTCAAAGTGTTGTGGTACCCAAAATGGTTAGCAAATGTTGTCCCAGTGCCAAAGAAAGACGGGATGGTTCGTATGTGCATTGACTACAGAGACCTCAACAAGGCAAGCCCAAAGGATGATTTCCCACTTCCTCACATAGATGTCTTGGTGGACAACACAGTCGGACATAAAATGTTATCATTCATGGATGTTTTCTCAGGGTACAACCAGATCAGGATGGTCGAGGAGGATACGGAGAAGACATCCTTCATCAACCCTTGGGGAGTTTTCTACTATCGTGTTATGCCATTTGGGCTCAATAATGTCGGTGCAACTTATCAAAGGGCAATGACCACACTTTTCCATGACCTCATGCATCAGGAAATCGAGGTCTATGTAGAAGATATGATTGCCAAGTCCAAAGAGCCTAAGGAGCACCTAGTCTGTTTGAGAAAGCTATTTGATCGCCTTAGAAAGTACAAGCTCCGTCTTAACCCTAACAAATGCATATTCAGGGTGTCTTCTAGTAAGCTTCTGGGATACATCATCAGTCAAAGGGGAATCAAAGTCGACCCTAGTAAAGCAAGAGCCATCATTGATATGCCTCCTGCTACATCTGAGAAGGAAGTTCGGAGCTTATTGGGCATATTATAGTATATCAGCTGATTCATCGCACAGCTTACTCCTATCTATGAGCCTATCTTCAAGCTATCAAGAAGACATATTATAGTATATCTTCTGGAATGCACAGGTCCACTGGAATGAGGAATGCCAAGCTACATTCGACAAAATCAAGCAGCTCCTTACAAAACCTCCCATCCTGGTTCCACCCACACCAGGACGACCTCTGTTGCTATATCTCTCCACCACCCAACACTCCATGGGAGCAGTCCTTGGGCAGCACGATGAGATAGGACATAGGGAGAGAGCCATCTACTACCTGAGCAAGAAGATCAATGATTACGAAGCCAGGTACAGTCCTATCGAGAAGATCTATCTATCCCTTGCCTGGGCCACCCAACGTCTCAGGCATTATATGATGGCATACTTGGTCCTTCTCCTATGCCGACATGACCCCATGAAGTACTTGTTCCAAAGGCTGGCATTAGTGGGACGATGCATGAAATGGCAGGTGATGCTGTCCTAGTACGACATTACATTTGTCACACAGAAATCAATGAAGGGGCAGGTAGTAGCGGACCACCTAGCTGACCTACCACTGCCAGAATACGAGCCTTTATAGACGTAATTCCCGGATGAAGACATCCTATTTGCCATGGGAGATACAGATTCTAAGGAGCCAGAAGACAGGTCTTGATGGCACCTATACTTTAATGGAGTAGTCAATAAGAAAGGTAGAGGAATCGACGTGGTATTGTCAACACCACAGGGACAGATGACTCTTCTCTAGAAAGCTCATTTTCGAGTGCACCAACAATGAAGCCGAGTATGAGGCATGCATCATGGGACTACAAATCGCATTAGAACATGGCGCACGATAGCTACAAGTGCACGGGGATGCCATGTTAGTCATATCCCAGATCAACGGCAAATGGAAAACCAAGGATCCAAAGCTCGTGCTGTATCACAGATATCTCCTATAGCTCGTCAAGGAGTTTGAAGAAGTGTGCTTTTCCTTCATGAGTAGAGTCAAAAATCCCTATGCAGATGCACTAGCAATCCTTGCCTCCTGGCTCTCAATACCTGAAGAGCATACAGTTGACGTATCGATCACCTAAGCAGAGCAGCCCGTCCATTGCATGAGCATAGAAGAAGCGAACCCGTTAGTAGAGCTCCCTTAGTATCATGACATCAAGACCTTCCTAGAGTCAGGCGATCTCCCAACTGGCACATCAGTAGTAGATAAGATGACCATGGCGCGCCTAGCGTCAAGATACGTGTTGGGTGGAGGGCATCTGTACAGAAGATCATATAACCAGATGCTTTTGCGATGTGTCAACAAGAAGGAGGCTGATACCTTGATGCTTCAAATCCACGCCGGGACATATGGCTCTCACATGAATGGAATACTGTTAACCAAGAAGATCATGTTACAAGACTGCTTTTGGTCAACTATGGAGGCAGATTGTTGTCGTTTCGTGCGCAAATGCCACAACTGTTAGATTCACGGGAACATCATACATGCTCCCCCTAAGTAGCTGCAGAGCATGTCTTCACCATGGCCTTTTTCTACTTGGGGAATAGACGTCACCAAAGCCATCCATCCGACATCATCCAATGTCCACAACTACATGCTAGTGGCCATAGATTACTTTACCAAATGGATGGAAGCGGCCTCTTTCTAAATCGTCACAGCTATAGCCATAGAAAAGTTCATCAATAACAACATCATAGCCCAGTATGGGGTGTCACACTCTATTATCTTAGACAATGGTAAGAATTTCATAGCTCATAGATTGGAGGATTATCTGCAGAGCCTCAAGATCAAACATCACAAATCTTCCCTGTACCGCCTATAGATGAACGGTACCGTGGAGTCAGCAAATAAGAACTTAATCAAGATCCTGAAGAAGAGCACCGAGACACATAAGGATTGGCATGAAAAGCTCCGTTATGCGCTATGGGCCTATAGAACTTCAGTCCAGACATCAACAGGAGTGACACCTTACTCACTGGCTTACGACATGGAAGCAATCCTACTAGTTGAAGTAGAGATCCCATCACTTAGAATCTTGAGGGAGGCTGAGCTAGAAGAAGTCGAGTGGGTCGAGGACAGATTCATCCAGTTGAGTTTGATTGACGAGCGTCGACTACAGGCCATGTACAATGTCTGCTGCTACCAAGCTAGAATGGCAATATCATATCAAAAAAGAGTCCGACCTAGGAGCTTGGCACTTGGTGATCTGCTTTTGTGGGCCGTACATCTCCTTGATGGTCGAGGTAAATTCCCACCTAACTGGCATGGTCCCTACATCATCAAGCAAGTCTACTCGAGAGGTGCAACAATCCTCGAGGACATGGACAACGTCGAGCTATCCGAGCTGGTCAACACATGTTATCTGAAGAAGTACTACCAATGAGTGGAAGGCGTGTATCCTCACCTTGCAAAGTATCCTTTCGCACAACATGCATCATATACTGCTTCATCATGCATATTTCTAAAATAAAAGGCAATCCAAGCGCATCTAATCCACAACATTTGCTCTTTTACTTTCGTGCACATCATTAACTTACACACATCAATAACTGTACACATCTATGCATAAACACATCAGCATCATATCCCGTTGACGACAATTGGAATAGCTAGCATGGTTAAGAGGGGTCTATACCTCTTCAGTTGATACTACCTCGACACTCTAGCGAGCAAGGGAGCCACCACCCTACCATGGTTAGGTGAAATGTCCAAACTCCCATGGGGACTTACATCTCCAAAGGGAGATAAAATGTTAGGAGCAGGCATGAGTGTGAGCCAAAATAAAAAAATAAATATATCCACAAGGGCATAAAAGAAGTAAGGAGACAGAAGCTACCCTAAGAGAGAGCGGTAGGTAGGCCAACTCTACCCCTATCACTTACTTTTGGGAGGAGTCGAAGCACGCATCCAAAAAAGCCAAATGACCAAAGGGACTAGCCACCCCTCAAATACAATTCCAGCAGTCCCCTCCAAATTCGGATGCCCATTACCCACAAGAAAGGGTTAGAGCAAGCTTACAAGCCTAAGAGGGAGAAAAGAAATAATCCAAAAGTAAAAAAAAAAAGTAGGTTTAAGTCCCCAAGAGTTTGGCACGGAGCCTAACCTATTAAATCATCCATCCTAGAGAGTCACCAACAGCCTGGAAGCCTGGGTTGTGTCTTATGAATCGAGGTCTTCTCCTCTTCTCATAGCAGGCATCACTAGCATTCCAAATCTTGAGGGATGATACAACATAACACTATCATTCCTACATGCATTATCATTGGTCCACTTTGCAAAGTCTCACTAGGTTCTAAACTAGGGGCATGTCAGCTGCTCTTCGGCCAAAGACCTGGCAAAGGATACCGTACACTAGGAGCATGTTAGCTGTCTTTGAGGTGATAGCCTTCCCCATCAACCAGGGGCATGTTAGCTGTCTTGTTGGTTGACCCTTCTTGGGATAGTATCTTTGTCCAGAACATGTTGTTTGCTCCATAGCTCGAGCGTAGAAACAAGGACAACAACAACCATATCCCGCTGAGATTAGAGCAAAGTCGGAATGTCAGTACTCCTCTAATCAACAGGCGATAACATAGTCTATAAGTCAGTGCCGTAGTCAAAACTCCCTAGAGGTCAGTCGACGACACAACAGCAAGCCCAGAGAGTTGTCGGAAATCTTCCAGCAAATTCGTCCTATTCGAGAAGAAACAATGCCCTCGTGAAACCCTTATCAAGCCAAGCTCCTTGCATCAGTGCAGAATCCAAGCAACGGTTTATCCAGATCAACCATCATCGTCCTACAACACCAATAACATTAAGTGAATAGGCAAAGCAGTCACACAGTGAAGTAGGCGAGCTACAGACAAAACAAACCTCCTAGCTAGCAAGCAAGTTGCATATAGCCTTCATCCCTTTCCTCGAGACTCCTTTAAGTCCAGAGGAGATCCGAGTTGTTGTTTCCTTGAGTCCTAGGAACAACTTTTATCCCATTTTCTTGTGACTCCTCTGATCCCAATGGAGATCCAATTCACTGTTTCCTTGTGTCCTAGGAACAACCTTTATCCCTTTTCTTGTGACTCCTTTGATCTTAATGGAAATCCGAGTTGCTATTTCCTTGTGTCCTAGGAACAACCTTTATCCCTTTCCTCATGACTCCTCTGATCCCAGTGGAGATCCGAGTTGCTGTTTCTTTGTGTCCTAGGAACAGCCTTTGTTTTTTTCTCATGACTCCTCTGATCCCAGTGGAGATCTGAGTCACTGTTTCCTTGTGTCCTAGGAACAACCTTTATCCATTTTCTCGGGACTCCTCTGATCCCAATGGAGATCTGAGTCACTATTTCCATGTGTCCTAGGAACAACCTTTGTCCTTTTCTCGTGACTCCTCTGATCTGAGTGGAGATCCGAGTCGTTGTTTCCTTGTGTCCTAGGAATAGCCATTATCCCTTTTCTCGCGACTCCTCTGATCCCAGTGGAGATCCGAGTCATAGTTTCCTTATGTCCTAGGAATAGCCTTTAACCCTTTTCTCGCGACTCCTCTGATCCTAGTGGAGATCCAAGTTGTTGTCTCCTTGTGCCCTAGGAATAGCCTTTATCCCTTTTCTCGCGACTCCTCTGAGCCTAGTGGAGATCCGAGTCGCTAGTTCCTTGTGTCCTAAGACCGGCAATTATCCTTTCCTCGCGACTCCTCTAAGCCTAGTGGAGATCTGAGTCACCGTTTCCTTGTGTCCTAGGAATAGTCCTTATCCTTTCCTTGCAACTCCTCTAAGCCTAGTAGAGATCCGAGTTGCTGTTTTCGTGTGTCCTAGGAACGACCCCCATCCCTTTTTCTTGTGACTCCTCTAAGTCCGGAGGAGATCCGAGTTGCTGGTTCCTTGTGTCCTAGGACCAGCATTTATCTTTTTCTCGAGACTCCTCTAAGTTTAGAGGAGATCAGAGTCGCTGTTTCCTTGTGTCCTAGGAACAACCTTTGTCCTTTTCTCTCGCGACTCCTTTAAGTCCAGAGGATATCCGAGTCACTGG
>JAMKQA010032456.1:0-11269 GCA_024699735.1 Posidonia australis
GCAGTTCTAGTCTGGTGCATCTGTTCGAGCCACGTTTGCCGCACACAGGTCTGGGTAGTTAGCTTTATTTGTTTAATATTGCTACTTAGTTGCTTTTAATTAAGCTTGGGTAGTTCTCGTACTGTTGTGTAGCACCGGGGTGTTACACTAGATCAATCTGGAACTCTACTTCTTAATGCGGCGGCATCCCTTGCAAGTCTTCTGGAAAGACATTAGGATACTCTTGAACTATAGATTTGTCTTGTACCCTTAGTGCAAGAGAGGAAGACACCCTCACACTGGCCAAGTATCTCATGCAACCTCTTGCTAGGTGGTAGTAGGCTTTGATTGTTGAAATTATCTTCTTCTACTCTCTTGGCCTAGTACATTGTACTATACACCACCCCTATCCTAGATATTCCACCAATATTCTCCTCTTGGCACAATCAATTACGGCTGAGTGTTGTACTAGCCAATCCATCCCTAGAATTATATCATATTCCTGCATGTTCATGACTATCAAACTGGCCTTGAAATTCTGATCTCCCAACTTGACATTGATTGATCGCAAATACCTCCATACTAGGTTGTGCTCTCCTAGTGGAGTCACTACATCCAAGTGAAATGTCAATCTAGCTGGTCTATCTCCAATCTCAGCAACAAATGGCTCAGAGATCAAAGAAAAAGAGCTCCCTGAGTCAAAAAGTACTTTGGCCATTCGATCGGCCACAAGAAAGGAACCTATCTGACACATATCATTACCATAAGTCATAATTATCTTAAGGAATTGTGCTGGATTACCGGACTACATAATAAAAACCATAGTATAGGACTCAAATCAACTCCTTACCCTCTACAACATCTCCTAAGGGACCAGCATCAAGAGCTGCTATAGACAAAACTCGACCCTCGATTGGTTAGCAAGGGGTGTCTCCAGTGGGCTTTGAGGGATCTAGACAATTTCGCTGAATATGCCTGGACTTTCCATAGTTGTACCATACCATCTTCTTAGGATTCCGCTGTCAGTGATAATACTATGCTGCTACATGTCATGTTCGACCATAGACAAAGCAAGGTCTCCCGTCCCCTGTGCCACTGCTTGAATCAGTTCAACTGAATCCAACAGCACCTCCTTGTGCCTGGACTTTCCCTATTTTACCTGCATCCGCATAACATTAAACATCGTGCCCACTCAAGCATACATCAATGGCATTCATGCATAGTTTCTTGTATTTTGCCCATGGACATACAGTAATCGGCATGATTGCCTACATCATGTCCCAAATCGGCTTCCATGCATTACATATTGCATATCGCCCAAGCGAGTATAGTAAATAGCATTTATGCTAACATAATGTCCCGAACATTGCATGCATTGCTTTCCGTTGTGTTTCTTTTGATTTCTCGCATTCATCTCTAGGGCAAGGATGTTTATTGTGTCAAGTTCTTGTGGATTGTTGGTCTAGAACTTGTACAGTGTGGTTGAGCATTAGGTTGCATGATTTTTACCTCTTGCATTTCATTTGTTTTCACATGGCATGAAGTATTCATCGATCTTAGACACAAGCATGTGTACGTTCGCATTTGTCATAGACACACGAGCAGAAAAGCACAGAAAAACTAATTCGTCGGACGTAAGGGGGTGCCTAACACCTTCCCCGTGCGTAACAGGAGTCCTTACCCGTTTCTCTGCCCATATTGACCTATATGTTGTCCATTGGCATTAGAGTTATTCTTTTACTCATTTTTGTTTGTTTGTTTTGCATCGCATTACATTTTTCCGATTTTCCTCGTCTTTCCGTTAAATAGACTAGGTAGCTAGGTGTGCCAGGGAGGTGTGCTAGCTAGGTGTGCTAGGTAAGTGTGCTAGCTAGGTGTGCTAGGTAAGTATGCTAGCTAGGTGTGCTTGCTAGGTGCTCTCTCCTACCTATCTGGAGTTCTAGTTGGGCTACGGGCTTGCTATGGGTTTGGGGTTGGTTCAAGGGTTAGCCACATCCAAAGCAACAACTGGAAAGCTCATCCATGGGTCACCTTAAAATCGAGGTGTCTACAATGACTACTTGTAGTTAATCGGTCACCTATGGCTAGGCTAACTCAACAATTTTCACACTAGGTGTGTGTGTTGAGGTTTTGAGATGGTTTCAGTCGTAGTTTGGCTTTTCAGAAATGCATAAAGTGGTTTCAAAATGCATATGATTTAAAGAATATAAAGATTATGATTTGAAACGTATGATTTAAGAAATAGATTTACCAGATGGATTTATAATTGTGTTTTGCGAGTTTTGGTGTGACACTTGGGCCTGATTATCCATTTTAATTGTAAACCATGTAATTAAGTGTAATATTGTATAAATGGTTTATTAATGGATAATCTATTGTTTTTGTGTGTGTGAGGATTTGGTTGGCTTTTTGTGCACCTATTTGTGTTGTGGGACCAATGTGGAGTCCTATCTGGGGATGCACAGTCGCCTTGATTTGCGTGTCCATCTCTTCCCTTTACTTTCTTTTCTTTTTCTCTCTCTCCCTTAGGAACCCTTTTCTTTTTCTTCTCCCTTCTTCTTCCTCCCCCAGACCCGTGCCATTACAGTTGCAACCTGTGTCTTCTCTTCCCCTCCAATGCGAGATCGATGCGATGGGAGGTCGGCACGACACGGGAGGAGGAGGAGATAAAGCGAGAGGAGGGAATGGAGGGAAGGCAGCTGAGAGAGAAAGAGGGAGACGAGGAACGACACGTGAGCCAAAGGAGGGTGGGTACATCCGCGTGGTCCGCCGGTGGGAAGAGCTTCACCAAGGTCCAGAGTGGTTAGCTGGAGTGCGAGGGAGGTCGCAGGAGCGTTGCGACCCCTCTTTCCCCTTTCATTCTGTGTTTGTAGCATATGATGTTAAATGCATGAAAAAAGAGAATAAATGCATGTAAAATCATAGAAAAATAGTAGGATGGATGAGAATGTGATGAATAGCATGAATATGTAGAGATCATGCGGTTAGGACGAATTTACATGGATTTGTAAGAGATTTTGGTATGCATGCTACAATAGTCTAAAATGAGCTCCATGCCTTTATGATTTTCGTATGGATTGCATGATAAATGGATTCATAAATGATTTGAGGGATTTTGAAATAGACTCAAGAGTCTACACCTCATAATTTATCCATGTTTTATGGTGCATGTTTGAGGGGTTTGTCGGAGGTCCCCATTTCCAGCAAACAATTGGTTCGTTGGCGGGGGAAGTGCTCTGGCCATGGGAGATTCAGCATACCGAACTGGATTTAGCAGACCGAATTCCTATCAGTTTTCAAAAAGACCCCAAGTTTTGGTAGACTGAAAACCTTCAGTCGACCAAAACAGGGAATTTTGGTATACCGAAAATGTTCAGTATACCGAATCAAGGATTTTCGGTATACCGAACCTAGAATTCAGTCTACCGATTTTGCCTTAGCCTTGAGAAATGAATGTGAATAGAAAAATAGAAGTCTAATGGTTTAAAACAGATATTGAACATGTGTTAATGGTGTTTTCCCCATGTAAATGTCATGAAAGAATATGGAAACCAAACAAGTGAGATTGGGAATGGTTTTGGGCTTGAAGCCCCAGAAATGGAAGAAAGTGATTAAATGTGTGATTTAGTGTGGTTTTGGACATGAGACTCAATTTGTGGTTTTAAATACATGGTTTTGAATGATTTTGAATTGGGACCCCTAGTGGAGAGTCATGTGTTGCAAAGAAAAGATTCCTTCAACGAAAAGAATGAGATGAAAATGGTTTTAAAAGGAAAATCCAAGAGTTTTGAAAATGAAATAATAATAATGTGTTTTGGAGCCACAAGGGGTTGGTGTCGACAATGTGGTAGGAGTATGAGACTCCAATGAAACCAATTGTCAGATATGACCGTGGTTATCGAACTTGAGACAGTGTAGGCTGGACCTAGGAATATGAAACCTAGGTGTTTGGGTCACCAACGGTGTAGACTGAGCCTGGATATGTGAACCTAAGTGTTTGGATCACTAAGCTTGAGTGGTGTAGGCTGGGCCTAGGAATATCAAACCTAGGTGTCTGAATCATCGACGATGTAGGCTGAGCCTAGGTATGTAAACCTGGGTATTCAGGTCACCGAAAGGGTGTCGGAAAAAGGCATATCCCCGTGCATATGAAATGAAATTGAGGTCGGTTAGCCGGGGCGATGTCCTTCTACACGGGGAATTTCACCGCGGAAGTGCAGGAAGGTAGGAGAAATGGTGTCCTCACTTACTGCTTATGTGCTTGGTTACCCCTGATCAATGTAACATCAATAAGAAAAGTGTGTGGTTTTGTGAAAATGAAATATTGTGATTTAACTAGGATTGGACTATATTTGGTCCTAAAATCCTAGAAAAGAATAAGAATTGTGTTTTTACCAGTTATCAACCAATGTTTGTGCTTTCGGTTTTGAGCCTTGCGAGGCATTTCATTTTAGGCTAGACGTGGTCGAGTATATGGAATTCTCAGAGTATGAGAATGGTTTTGAAACTGTATAAAAAGAAAGAAAGATGAGTTTTGGAAAGAATGTAGTTTTGAAAATAAATTTCCAAATGTTTTAAAAAGGAAAGGAATATGAGTTTTGAGAAAATGCATGTTTTGGAAACAGATTTCCAAATGTTTTAAAAGAAAAGGGAATGCGAATTTTTGAAAAGAATATATAGCCTTAGGAACAGATTCCCAAGTAAATTTCAAGGAAAAGAGAACATAATGTTTTGGAATGGATTTTAAAAGAAAATCAAGTTTTCTAAATTAAAAGCTATGTTTTTTGAAGTTTTGCCAGGTTTTGTATGTGTGTTTGGAGCGCATATTGGGTGACTTAGATGTCACTCACGCGTACTTTTGGTTGGTTCTCAGGTGCAGGTCGAATGCAATCGAGTTCCGGTGCCAACATAGGAGCATTTAGCCCACATCGTTTCCTGGAGGTGAGCCTTAGTTACAGTTATTTAATTATTACTGTACTTAGTGTACTTTGCTTATGATACTGTGATTTAGGTAACGTGTCTGGATTCGTGGCGTTACATTTGTTGTCCTTTTTCCGATGTGATTTTGGTGCTGCTATGGATGGCAGCTATGTGTGTGTTCTGGTAGCTATTGGTGGTAGCTCTAATTCATGATTTCTTTGAAGTTTTGGTTTCAATTTTTGGTGGACACATACTGGATGAGAATGGATATCATTCATGCATTTTCTGCTTATTTTTTGTGTAAGTGTAAATTAGTGAAGTCTCAGTCCAGTAATAAAATTTGTAGTTGAAGCCATATAGCCACACACCACAGATCCTAGGTAGTGTGGTAGTTTTTATTTAATTTTATTATAATTAATAGTCTACTAGATTTAATTTTCTGTAATAATGGTTGATTATTTAGTCAATAATTTATTAGGTAGTATTGTGCTAGTTTGTAGCACCAAAGGCATTATAGCTTTATTCTCATGCTACATCCACATGCGAGCTTTTTAGATAAATTTTCATGTGTAATTTGGCAAATTTGGGAGGGACAAGCGTCTGCTGCGCTACCTCCTCGCCTCGCCCAATTTGGAATCTCCTCCCTTAATGGAAGAAGAAGAAGAAGAACAGGGCATCCCCAACCTCCATAAATTCTCATCCCACATCTCGTCCTCCCCATCCCTTGGGTGATTAGTCTTGTGCTTGTTGAGATTTTTGGAGTTAGTCAAACTCATTTGTGAAGAAGGGAAAGAAGAAGAAGAAGAAGAAGAAGAAGTTTCCATCAAGACCTGGTTCCATTTTTGTTCGCTTGTAAGATGGAATACTTGTAATTTGTGGAGTTTTGTCATTTGGGTTCTCCAAAAGCTACGACTTTGATGTCTCGCATTTGAGTGCAGATCTACATATGGGTAGCACGATTAAGTTTAATTTGCAAATATTATTGTTGACGTCGGCAACGACTCAAAGGAGGAGGTGAAGATAGTGTTGGAAAGGTGTTGGTGCTTGGACTTTGCGAAGAGGGTGAGGACGATGGAGGGGTGAGCACATATGTGTATGGATATTCTTGTCAATAAAAAAATATTTTAATATTGACGGAAGTATCAATGTAAGACCTAATGATACTAAAGTGATTCCTTTAAAGTTAAGGATACCAAAGTGAGAATCGGATATAAAGGTACCAACATGATATTTAATCTTAAACTTATTGTAGTTAGAAAACTTATTTTTCTCAATTTATTTTATTTTTATTTGATATTTGTTAAATGTTTATGTGGCTTTTTAGTTATTTATGTGGATTAACTTTGTTGTGCAAGCTATATTTTTAGGAATTCATTTGACATTTTATGACTAGCATATGTACAAATTCATGTTTTCAATATTCATGTTTTATTATAAAAGCCTTGCATTTATTTGAAAAAAAAGCTTCTATTTTTATTGTAAAAGCTTTTGTTTTTATTCCAAAAGTGGTTCTTCCTTTTAATTAAAGTAAATTCAAAGTGGGAGAAATAAAATACCTTAAAAACAAATGTAAATGATGAAAATAGCATTTTTCTAATATATTTGAATAAAAAGATTGCATTGAATGTAAATAGAAATCTTTAAAAAAAGAAAGAATTAAATTGAGAAATAGATCTAAATAGTCCCTACAAAACAATGGAAAATACAAATACATTTGAAAATGGAAAGTCAAAAATGTTACATTAATGGAAAGTAAAAATAATTATAAATTAAAGCAATTCAAATTTCAAATATTTGGTTCCAATCAATTCTCTGACTCTTATTAAAAAAATATCATTTATTTGGTTCCTAAAAAAAGTCATAAGAAACAATATTGTTTCCATCTGCCATGAAAGAGAACCTAGAATGCGATTTGAAACAGAAGGTTGGAGACGTAACTTTCTAGAACGTCAGGGAACGTTAAGAGACACGACAACTGGCATTATCCATCCCCATTCGTCATTGTTTTTTGAATAAAAAAAATAACTTTGACGTGACATATGGGTGAAAAATGGAAATTTTGTGATGGACCGGCTTACGAGGGACGACTCAAGCCGACTTATGAGTCTGACTCGGCCCACTCACAGGTCGACTAGTATTTTTATTTTCTCGATGAAAGACAATTTTTGCATCATATCCGTCCACGATACGACGCCGCAAAACCAGTAACGTGTGGATATGATACGCGCCGAGTACCGTCTGTTATGTAAGAGCCAACGTAAGCAAGGAAAAGAACAAGGCGTATACAGCTATCACATACCTGCTCGCTGATCTGTGTGCCGCGTATGTTCCCTTGTATTTGACTTGTAACCTCCTTCCCAATCTCTTCTATATAAGTGATACACATATGGATCCCCCTTGCCCATGCAATTCTCCATCGCTCAATCTCCTCAATTCACTGATTGCTATACCAACAGAGAAAATTTACTTCGATCAGGGACATCAGAGAAAGGAAAAAAAAAAAAAAAATCCAACATTAGCAACAAGACTTGCGCATCATGAGACTCCAATTCGCCTATAGTCTTCTTGCCATCGTCGCCGTTGTTGCCCTCTCCGCTGGAGTCGGGACATCAGAGGGGCTGCTCGGTGGATGGACGCCGATCAGGAATGTCGATGATCCCGAGGTCCAGGAGATCGCCAGGTTCGCGGTGGCCGAGCACAACAGCCAGAGCGGCACCAGTCTCGTCTATCTCCGCGTTCTCAGCGGAGAAAGCCAGGTCGTCGCCGGAATGAACTACCGCCTCCGGATCGTCGCCAGGCCAGGCAAGCACTACCGCTCCACCCGCACATACGAGGCTGTCGTGTACGATCGGCCATGGACCAATACTAGGGAGCTCACCTCCTTCAAGCTCATTGCTTGATCAGCGAGGGTTTCCTTTCTGAAGAATAAAGATTTGTTTCTGGTGATTTATGTGCTATAATACAAAATAAAGTGGATGTTTACCTTGCAACACAGCAAGCTTCTTGTCCATTCTTGTTCTTGGTTTCTTTTCTTTCTTTTTCTTTTGTATGTGTCCACGTTTGTCCACCTCAACTATACCAGCTTAATTATGTATAGTAAGTTATTTGTCAAAGATAAATTTTTTTTTTTTTTAAACGGTAAGATGTTTAGCGGCAGAAAGCAAGCTGTCTATCAATATACTTGCAAAATCCCTTCTCGATGATGTTATACACTGATATTGTCCCACCCACGTGGTGGGATATTCTTCGGAGTCTGACGTGCATCTTTACGTCCATAGCAACACTTCTTAATTACACTCTCAACGTATGATTTTGGATGAAAAATCTGTTCTTCTATGTTTTTATCCAAGGGTGTTCAATTTGGTTTGTGGAAGTTAGGAGGAATTCAGCGAAGTTAGAAGAAATTAGGTGTTTGGTTTGAAATGTTGACTGAAAATGAATAAAAGTAGGAGAAATCAATCTTTCTCCAAATTGAGAAATATCAACTCTATTATTTGGATTTCCTTCTATCATTACCGTTGCCCATCACTACCATCGCACCTAAGCCCTTTCCTATCGACTATTGTTTTACGAAGTGTTAGGTAGGATTTCTCTTTTACCTTTCCTTTTACTCTTTTTAATTTAAAATTGTTTTTATTTCTCTCCTACTTATTCTATTTCTATCTCATCTCAATCCAACATATAATAGTTTCATTTAAAACATATATATACAAAAACATAATACTATTGATACCACAAAATATTTTCGTACATTCTTCATTCTCAAAACATAATTATACAAATCACAAAAGTTTGTACAACTCAACAATATTGCACACCAACACAACACTTCACCCACTCACTCACTTGTTACTAGACGTGTAAAAATGACCACGTCAAGCCAGCCTAACTCGAAACAACGAAGGCTCAATTGGGCCTAGGCTTGGTCGAGTTGAGCTAGTCTGTCAACAGGCCAGGGTCGAGTCTCCATGATGAGGGCCTCGATCGAATCCTAATCCTTTGATCCTTACTAAATCGAACCTAGAGGGTCGGACCCTTTGGCCTTTTTTACTTGTGTATATTAGAAATTATTTTTAAAAAATATAGACAAAGTTTAAAAATTAAATAAAAATATTTTATTAATTTCTAATAATTGAAATTACAAAAAATACAAAATTTATTTAAATAAAGTTTTACAAGTTACAAAAAAATATAATTACAAAATTAATAGAAATGCATTCTATGCCTGTTAATTCTCTCGATTCATCATTCAATTTCAAATTTTGAATTCTTTCCACAACATCATAGTAGTCTTTTTGACAAATCGAAGCTTCTATCAATTCATCTGAATTGACATCTTCTATCGCTTAAGACTCGTTTACTTATAAAAAAACAAACTCTGATGTCACAGTGGACGTCAGAATTATTAGTAAATCTTTTGTCATAAGTGAAATAATAAAATATCTATATAAGTTAGTAGAGCACCAATTTAATACATCTAATTCAATATTTTCATCAAGACCAAAATCACATTGTAAATAAGTTTCTAATTCATTATTACTTATTAATTTAGAATATTTATCTTTTTTATCTTTTATTCTACCCCACATTATAGAATCATCATCGTTTTCTTTTATTATAGAAAGAGAGTGAACGATAACTATAGAACTACTACAACAATCAGATTAATTAACATATTTGTCAAACAATTTATACAAATTGTCTTTAACTTTATAATTAAATTCGTCTAATTAGTCAAATTGATTCATATTAGTAAAAATTTCATCAATCATTACTATGCAAATGACTAATCTTTGTCTAGAATCCATTATTATTGCTAAACAACATCACATTGGAAGTTCATTCTAATAAGAATTATATTTTTTCCCATTATTACAATAATATGTTAAAAACATGGGGCATTTCTATATAATGGAAAAATAGTAGTGATTTTAAAAAGATTAGGTGAAAGACAAAAATTAGTAGGATAATATTGTCCAAACAAGTTTTTAGTAGCAGAATAAATTTTTTTTAAAAACTTATGAATTATAATACAATTATTTCAATTATCATCATTTAAAAAATCATTTGATTTTCCATTATAATACATTGTAATGAAATTACTATAAGATAAACATGAACTTAACATATCATATGTTGAATTTCATCTATGTTGAACATCTATTTTGAATTTCCTAGGTTTAACACCATTATGTACATATAATTGTCTAAATTCTTAAAATATTTTAGCTGATGTTTAAATATATAAAATAAATAATCTAATATTTTCTACATATAGTATAATACATTACATATATTCTTGTACAATTAAATTAAGATTTTGTTTTGGGCAAAAAATAATAACCTTTATTAAAATGAAGAGTAGGTTACAAGCACATAGGCTACAAGAAGATTTAGAAAAATCTAAATCTTAAAGTACTCTGGGGAACACCCTCTCCTATTATTCGAAAATAATATTCCTAGAAACAACAAACATAGCAACTACTAAGCTGAATATCTAGAACGACATATGTGAAATGAACACAATGTTTGAACATCTTCCACCTCAAATTCCAAAAACCTGACCAATGCAGGAAAAAAGAGAAAGGAGTAGGAATCTGTTCGAGTACTCAACATGATCCTCATAATCCACTGCCAAGAAAGAAAACCCTGCTATATTCTCTGACAGATAGATGGAATCCCCCATCTGTCTAGGTTGCATAAGTCACGTAATTCCCTTGGTAGATTAGAAAAAGAAAAATACGTTGTGTTCTTTTTCAAGTCCCCTTCCAATTTAGCCAAATAATCAATAGCAAAATTACATTCCCTGGAGCAATGAGTAAAAGAAATAGAACCAAACATTGGATGTCTTTGAATCAACTTCACCCATTTGCTGCACTTCCATTGCACCGAAGCCTTACTTGTGAGCATCAGAATAATAGCCAGAGAATCAAATTCAACATGTGAGAGAACAATACCTGCTTGATCACATTCACTTATGATATCCCATATGGCTCTCATCTTAGCCTCATTATTAGTGATGTTATCATAATAATTAGAGAACCCCACAATGATGTTACCAGCTGTAGTCAGAACAATAACCCCACCTCCAGTAGAAATATGAGAACTAGAGCCATCCACATTCCCTTTCAGACAATACGTTGGATGAATCTAACTTAAAACAATATACCATGGCTCAAGAATAAAGGGAATCTGAAAACCAAACTTCGAAAAATGAAGAACACTATCCCCCAAAGATTTGAACTTCTTCCCTCAAAGAACACAATTGCAATCAGAAATAATATAAGAAAGAATAGTATAATGAGACGTTGCCTTTTCAGAAAACCGTCAAGAGTACCTCTCCCTCCAAATATGCCAAACAAGAAAACCA
>JAMKQA010032457.1:0-10586 GCA_024699735.1 Posidonia australis
AGCTGATGTTGATCCAGTGGTGCAATGTGCTGGAGATGGGCTCAGTGAGGAGGAGTGGTGAGGCTGAATTCGTGAGGTTTGGTGGAGAATATGGGTTCGATCAGTGGATAAGGAAGATAGGTGAAATATTTGAATATTTTGATAGGAAAACTTTGGTAAATGAAGATGGTAGAAAAAAAATGCATATGGTGTTGGGTTTGGTTTTGGTAGAAATAGGTGAAAATATAAATTGGAGAAGATGTGGACTGAGCCATTGTGGACTTTGGGCTTCATGGGCCTATGTGGGCCCCCATGGGCCCAAGTGGGCTTCAATGGGCCCAAATGAATTAAATGGGCCTAAGTAGGTCTTGTGTGCCTAAGTGGGCTCAAATAGGACTTAACGGGCCTAAGTGGGCCTTCATGGGTCCAATGGGGTTTCCATGAATTAAATGGGCCTAGAATGGGCTTGTGGGCCCAAATGGGCTCAACTAAGGTTCAAGCTCAGCCACCACATCCTCATCCTGCAAAATTGAAAATATTGGGGTGTCTACAGGCGCATTGTTGTTTCTTCGTATTTTAGCTAGCGAGACCGCGATGTTTTGGTGATATTGGTATTTTCATACAAAAATAAAGTAGTTTTATGAAAATAGGTTTGATCTGGCTTGTTTCTAATTAAGGTTTTATTCTAGATTTCTTCATGGTGTGAGATGTATGCTAGGTGACTTTCTAATCACTCACACATGTTTTCTTTGTGACTTTCAGCTACAGGTGTAGATGAGTAACGGTTTGCATTGTTAGTGCATATAGTCGGAGTTGCCTAACCGTCCACCATAGGCTCCTCGTAGTTTAAATACTATAGTTAGCCTTTAATTATTTTGTAAATTTATCATTTTATCGTGTTAAATTTAATTAAGCTAATGGATCTTGGGAGTAGCGATGTGGATCATTACAACAGTCGATTGGTTCGACAAGGGCGTGGCCTCGGGCCTTAGCCACTTCCTGGTAATGGCATGCCTTGCAAAATAATCGAAGAGTAGAACAATTTGTTCACTGAGAGCTAGCTCACTGAGCGATTTCTTCATTGGGAGGGAAACAAGCATTGATGTAAAGAAGAAAAACAAACAAGAATCACAAGATTGTGCTGAGGCACTACATTCAAGTAAAGTTGCATCAGCTGCACCCAAGAGTAGGTTAGAGCGGTCTATTGGGAGGTGAGGCTCCGTAAAATGGCCGAGATAGTTAGGAGGCTATAGGGGTCGACAGGAGATTTGGCTCAACTGAACGACTAAGCCGATGGGAGGTGACACTCCACTGAACAACTAGGGGATCTGTAGGAGGCGACAAGGGTTGATAGGAGGCGAGGCTTGACTAGATGACATTGCTGGGAGGCAAGGCTCGTCGAATGACTAAGTTGATGGGAGGCGACACTCCACTGAATGATTAGGATAGTCAAGAGGCGACAGGGGTCAACAAGAGGCTAGGCTTGATTAGATGACTAGACCGTTGGAAGGCAAGGCTCACCAAACAACTGAGTCAATGAGAGGTGAGACTCCTCGAGCAACTAGAATCGTTGGGAGGCTGAGCTCAACTAAATGACTAGAGTCGACATAAGGTTGGCTCACCGAACGACTCTCTTGCAAGAGGATCAAAAAGTAGAGCATGGTGTAAGGGGTTCCCTTATATGTGTTATGTACACGAGACATATCATGGATTACAATTTATAGAGAAAATAGCTCGCATTCTGTGTGTGGATGGAGTCTTCTTTGCAGTTTTGACACTCCAAACTAGATCTCCCCAACTGGTTGTCGTCAGTCCTTTTGCTTCCTAGCGGTTGTTGGTTTTGGCAATGTGCACCTCTAGAATGTAGTCCTTCATGACTACATTGCTTGTTCCTATGGCCAGCACACCAAAGATCAATCTATCACCTACACATGGCCCTATAGGGTTCCTTTATGTGATGGGTTGGCCCACTCCTCGACCAAGCAACTCCTCCCTCGTCGGTTATCATTCATCCTCCAACGGTCGACGAAATGCCCAAGGTGACCTCTATAGATGAATGCCTCGATCTCCTCTTTCTGGAATTGCCAGTCTTCTATGGAGTGGCCTAGGCCCTGGTGGAATTCATAGTCGGTCAAGTTGCTTCTCTCCCTTCCAAGTCTTAGTTCTCGCCTAGCTAGCCAATTGAGCCTCTCCTTCCCCTAGATCTCCATTAGAAGGCAAGCCTTGGAGATGTTGAGGGGGGTGAAGTTGTGGTATCATGGTGCGACTTGCGATGTCTTCTCTATCCATCCAGTCATCACCTGTAGTGACCTTCTCTCCTCGTAGGAGGTCCTCAGTGGCAATGGGGATGCAGCTCGCTCCTTCTCCCTCATCATTGATAGGACTACTCCGATTGACTACTTCATCTCATTGGCCTTGTCAGCCCTCATGTACATGTTAGCCTACTCTAGGGCCTTAGTAAAAATCTAAGGTGGCTCAGTCCTAAATGACTAAGAGAGCTTGGATGGTAGGAGCCATAACTTAAGAGCAAAAAGGGCAATCTTCAACTCCAACTCCTGGATCTTAGTGATGGTGGTGTTAAATTGTTGAATGAAGCTCTAAGTGGACTCATAATCGCTACCTTACATTGAACAGATAGTCACTCTCCCATATCCTACGACATTGGTAGATGTAGTAGCTGATGGAGACCATAGAGAGGTCTTCGAAGCTACTGATGGATGACGATAGAAGCTCAGAGAATCACACCCTCATTGACCCTTAGAGGGTGGTTGGGAAGATATGGCACATCACTTCCTTAGGCACCTACTGCATGCCAAGGAGGTCTTCAAGGGTTTGCACGTGATTGATCGGATCACCACTACTATTGCAGGCTCGATAGTGGGCATCTTGAAACCCTTGGGAGGAGGCTCAACTCTTATTGCATCCGTAAAGGGGCACTACTATACCCACCCCCACGAAGAAGTTGGCCAGAGGTGACTTCTCCTTCTCTATCTATCTCTGTCTTCCCCCCATCAACACCAATCTATCTTCTACAAGCTGATCTCAAAGTTCAACAAGCCTGTTGAAGGATGCTAGCTCTAGGTGGTAGAGTTCATTGAAGTCTGAAGCCTCCTATGATGACTGAAAGGAGAGTCATTATCACGACCTTGTTGGTGGCGCTAGGATAGCTAGATCCACAGCTTCTGCTAGTAGTGATGGAGCTACCACCTAGTCCTCCCACACCTTCCTTAATTCTTCCGTTAGGTGCACAACCTACTCTTGGAGTTCTTGAAAAGCTTCTGGTGTCATGGAAGGCTCCATGATGAAATGTAAATGGTAATGATTATGATAAGGATGTCTAAATCTAACTTGTAGCGCATTTTTAGATGGTGCCAACTGATCTCGGCCCTTTATCTATGTGACACCTATGCCTGATTATCCATTTTTAATTATAAACTATGTAATTAATTGTAATATTGTATAAATGGTTTATTAATGGATAATCTGTTGTTTTTAAGGTGGGTGGGGGTGTGTTGGCTTTCTGTGCACCAATTTGTGGTTGTAGGTCTAATGTGGAATCTGGTTAGAGGATGTACAGTAGCCTCGGTTTGTGTACCTGTCCTTTTCTTCTTTTTCTTTCCTTTTCTTTTCTTTCCTCTCTCCCCACCCCTCACGCGCGAGACTCCTCCTTCTTCCCCATCATTTCTTCCTTCTTTCCCCTTTCCTCATCCATGCCACCACAGGAAACCCAAGCCATCTCGACCCCTCCGTCGCGAGGGTGATGGGGCTGACAGGCGACGTGATGCAGGGAGGAGGAAGAGATAAAGAGGAATGTGAGCTGAAGGATGGAGACCAGTGGAGGGGAGGCGAGTCAAGCGGAAGGAGGAGGAGAACCAGTGTTGCCTAGGAGAGGGAGTGAGGTCAGAGATGTGCGTTGTCGTCGTGGGTCACTAGGGCTACGTCAGAGACCGAGGAGACACAGAGAGGTTGCCGGAGTGCCGCGAGAGGTACGCGACCCTTCCCTCTCTCTCGTTCTGCAATTTGAGTTTAATGGCCCTAACGCATGAAAATGAGCATTAAAACATGATAAATCATGGGAAAATGATAGAAATGTGTGGAATGGAATGTATGATGTGTATATGTAGAGATCCTATGGTTAGAACGAATTTTTGTGAATTTATGCAGGTTTTTGGTATGCATGCTACAGTAGTCGAATAATGACTTCATGTCTTTGTGATTTTTGTGTGGATAGCATGCTTAATGGATTTGTGAATAGTTTGAGGGGTTTTGAAGTAGACTCAAGGGTCTACACTCCATGTTTTATTCATGATTTATGTGGTATGTTTGTTGGGTCCGCCGGAGGTCCCAATTCTGACGAACGAATGGATATGACACAGGGGAAGTTTACTGAAATCGAGAATTTCGGTATGCCCATTTTGGTTCGGCATACCATTTTCCTATCAGTATTCGACTAGAGACCCTAATTTGGTAGATCGACAATGTCTGATCTTTCATTTCAAGAGATTTCGATCGACCAAAAGTGTTTCGGTCTACCGAAACAGGAATTGTTGGTCGACTGAATCCCAAATTCGGTCGACCATTTTGGGTGTTTGATGCACAGTTCGATATACTGATCTTGTTCGATTTGTCGAACCTGACCCTTAGCCCATATGAACAAAAGATTACGAAAAATGAAAGTAAATGTTTTTGAATGGATAATGAGTATTTATTAATGAAGTTTTCCCCATGTGAATGACATGGAGGAATATAGAATTCAATAAACAAAATTGATTATAGTTTTGGGCTTATGGCCCAAAAAATGAAAGAAATTAATAAGTGTTTGATTTAATGTGGTTTTTGGGCATGAGACCCAATAATGAATATGAGTGCATAATTTTACATGATTTTGAGTCTAGGACCCAAATGGAGGGTCATGTTTGTATGGGAATGATCTCGTGTAAAGAAAAGAGAATGTGTAATGGTTTTAAAAGAAAACCCAAGAGTTTTGAAAAAGAAAATAATAATGTGTTCTGGAGCCACGAGGAGCTGTGTTAGCAAAGTGGTGAGAGTATGAGACTCTAATAAAACCAATTGTCATATACAACCATGGTTGCCAATATGGGACCACGAGGGGTTGGTATCAGCAAATTGATAAGATATCAATTGTCAGATACGACTGTGATTACCGAGCTTGAGACGATGTAGGCTGCACCTGAACTTATGAACCAGGTGTTCGGGTCACCGATGGGACGTTAGGAAAATATGTATCCCTATGCATATGAATTGAAATTGATGCCTATTAGACGGGGCGTTGTCCTCCCGTACAGGGAACTTCACCATGGTAGTGCAGGGAGGTAGGGGAAATGGTGTCCTTACCTATTGCTTGTGTGCCTGGTTACCTTTGATCAAGAAAACACTAATAAGAAAAGTAGAAATAAAACGTGTGGTTTTAGCTAGAACGAGACTTGTGTCTGGTCTATAGATTCTAGCAAGGAATATACGTCATGTTTTAACCAGTTGCAAGCCAATATAAATGATTTTGTTTTGAGTCCTGTGAGGCCCTTTGTTTTAGGCTAGATCTGGTCGAGAATGTGGACTTCTCAAAATGTATAAAAAGGTTTTAAAGATGCATAAATTGGGAAAGAAAATGTGAGCTTTTGAAAAAGACATGTTTTGGAATAGAGATTCTAAATGTTTAAAAAAAAAATGATGTTCTAAAATGGATTTTGAAAACCACGTTTTGTAATAATTTAGGTTTGTGTTTTCTCGCTGTTTTGTGGTGGTTTTCTATGTAGGGCGCGTACTAGTTGACTTAGATGTCACTCGCGTGCTTTATTTGGTTTCTAGTGCAGGTGGTGTAATCCAGTTCCAGTGCTCTTATAGGAGTCACTAGCCACACATTGTTTTTAGAGGTGAGCCTTAGTTACAGTTATTTATATAATATTGTAATTATTATTATTGCTTGTGATACTATGATTTAGGTAGCATACCTGGGTTTAGGGCATTACAGAGTAGTATCAGAGCTAAGGTTACACCAAGTGCACCAGCTTTGTGATGTCCAGTTTAGTGGTTCCATGGGACTACACAGTAGAGAGTCTTGTACCTAATTTTGGTTATTATTTTCTCTTATTGTGCTAGTAAGAAAATGTCTAGTCGAGGTCGTAGTTGTGGCAAGGCCCCAATGCCAGACTCTAAGATGGAAGAGGGTAGTGCTTAGAGGGGCATGTAGTAGGAGTTTGGTGAGATGATGTGGGGTTTCGCCTAATCCTTCGGCAGAAGCAACAGGGATGAAGCGAAAGGAGACCCATGGATCAAGCAGTTCTGCCAGCTGGGCACGTCGACTCTTGATGGACGTGGTACATCAGAGGATTATGAGGCTTGGTTCCTAAAGGTAGAGAAGATCCAAGAGGGGATCGAGTGTCCAGTTGAGAAGTGGGTCTGGATCGTAGCATTTTAGCTCAAGGGCACTGCAAACTAGTGGTGGAGGGCTACGCGCCGCACCAAGTTTCCTAATGTGAACCTGCTGATGATCTCTTGGGAGGAGTTTCGAAAGGTATTTTATGAGAGGTTCTTCCCTGAGCTTGAGAGGGACAAGCTAGATAATGAATTCTAGAACCTGAAGCAGGGAACCTTGATTGTGGCTGAGTATGAGTCATCCTTCCTTTAGCTGGAGCAATTCTCTCAGGTTGTGGTTTCAAAGAAGAATAGAGCCAAGAAATTTGTGGAAGAGCTTAATTTAGCACTAAGATCCAAAGTCATTGGCTTTCAATGTCAGACCTTGGCGGATACTATTGAGCTTGCAAGCCGCTATGAGGATAATCGTAGGCTATTCCAAGAGGAATACCCTAAGAAAGATAAGGGGAGGAAGTTCGTATCTCGAGCCTCAGTCTCTCGACCTTCTGTTTCTCAACCTTCGGTCACTAAAGTGCCGAGTTCCAAGAGTTCTGGTAGCTCTAAGAAGAAACGAAAAGAGCAGCCTACATCCGGTAGGGAAGAAAGTGTTGATTTCAGCCATGCGGGATCCAGCAGTGGTCCAAAGGCAGGACCATGCCATGTCTGTGGTAAGAAGGGGCACGTAGCGGTGCAGTGTTGGCAAAGGTAGAGGAGTTTAGACAGTGTAGTGTGCTACAACTGTAGGAAGTCGGGACACTATTAGAAGGACTGTCCCAATCCACCGAAGCCAGCGGGAGATGCGCCTCGTCAACCTACCATGGGGAGAGTGTTCTCCATTGCTGCCCCAGATGCTAGTCTATTAGCAGATGTGGTGGAAGATGAGAATTAGTATGGCTGTATGAGTTGAAACTTGTCTTGTAATAATGGATCCTATATGTAATCGACACTATCTTTTATTATGATTATGATTATGATTATAATGTGTTGATGTTAGGATCTTTTCTTATCACTAACTGGATGGCTCGAGTCCTATTCGACTCTAGGAGTTCATTTTCTTTCATCTTCGAGTCATTTGCTACTAAGATCGGGACCAAGTCAGCTAGATTGGTATTCTACCTGGATGTAGTTACTCTGTTGGGAGAACACAGTGTAGCGTGGAGGTATCTAAGACCGGTTGAGGTTCAATTGGGAGACAGGAATATTCAAACCAGCTTGATTTTGATGGATATGCAAGATTATGATGTCATCGTAGGGATGGATTAGCTAACACAGCATGCCTCCATGATTGATTGTGCCAAAAGAAGAGTTCTAGCAGAGTGTCCAGGCCAAGGCTGGTGTGTGGTGCAAGGCACCAGACCGGGTGAGTCTAGAAAGGTGATATCTGCAATCAAGGCCTACCGTCAATTGGCTAAGGCCTGCATGGGTTACTTGGCCTATGTGATTGTGTCTACTTCGTTTGTGATTGGGGTTGAGGATTTGCCAATGGTGTAGGAATATCCTAATATTTTCGTCGAGGAATTGCCTGGTATGCCACCCCACAGGGAAGTGGAGTTTGTGATTGATCTGGTGCCAAGATCAGATCTTATTTCAAAGACTCCATACAGGATGGCACCCACTGAATTGAGGGAGCTCCAGAATCAACTGTAGGAACTGATGGACAAGAGATTTACTCATCCTAGTGTTTCACCTTGGGGAGCATCAATACTGTTTGTTACAAAGAACGGTTCACTTCGGCTCTAAATAGACTACCAGATGTTGAACCAGATAACTGTTAAGAACAAGTATCCACTGCCCAGGATTGATGATTTGTTCGATCAGTTACAGGGAGCATCGATGTTTTTCAAGATAGACCTAAGATTCGGATATCATCAGTTGCGGATTAGTGAGCCAGATGTGCAGAAGACAGCCTTTCACACCTGTTATGAACATTACGAGTTTTTGGTTATGCCATTTGGGTTGACGAATGCTTCGACTACCTTCATGGACCTGATGAATATGTTGTTCAGGCCCTATTTGGACCAATTTGTGGTCATTTATGTGAATGACGTCCTAGTGTATTCTCCACATGTTCAAACCCACCAGAGGTATTTGAGGATTATATTAGAGACACTGAGACAGCATCAGCTCTATGTCAAGTTCTCTAAGTGTGAGTTTTGATTGGAGGAAGTGTCCTTCCTTGGTCATATCATCTCAAGGGAAGGCATCAAGATAGATCCAGCCAAGGTCAAGGCTGTGAACAGTTGGACCAGACCAAAAACAGTGACTGAGATTAGAAGTTTTCTCGACTTGGTAGGAGATACTATAGGAGATTTATCCAAAATTTCTCTAAGATTGCTGCACCATTGACTAGATTGACCAGAAAGGAAGTGCATTTTACCTGAGATTGGCAGTGCGAGGAGAACTTCAATGAGTTGAAGACTCGTCTAGTATCAACCCTAATTTTGACTTTGCCTTCTAGGAGTGGTGGTTTCACAGTCTATAGTGATGCTTGTGGAACGGAATTGAGATTTGTGTTGATGCAGCATGGTAGGGTGGTGGCATACGCCTTGTGCCAGTTAAAAGATCATGTGAAGAACTATCCCACCCATGATTTGGAAATGGCAGTTGTCGTGTTCACCCTAAATATTTAGAGGCATTATCTATATAGCGAGCAGTTTGAGGTGTACACAGATCATAAGAGTCTGAAGTACATCTTTGCTCAGAAGGATCTGAACCTAAGACAGAGGCGTTGGGTGGAGTATATCAAGGATTATGACTTTAACCTATCATACCACCTAGGGAAAGCAAATGTAGTTGCAGATACTCTGAGCAGACGCACTCATGTTATGGCTAGCTTGATGATTCGTGAATGGAAATTGTTAAAAGGACTAGTGGAGTGCAGACCTTGGAGACAATCTTAGTGAGCTTCCAAGGTTGTGTTGGCAAATTTGCCTGTTCGTCCGAGGATGATCGAGGTAGTTGTCGCCGCTCAACGGTATAATTCCTTTGTGTTAGATATCTAGAGAAAGCTAGAAGTTGGGAATGCCCCTCACTTTTCAGTTGGGGTAAACGGTGGATTAAGGTACAACCTGAGGTTGTACATGCCTCAAGTAGAATAAATTAGGAATAGTCTGCTTGATGAAGCTCACTGCTCCAGATATACTATTCATCCAAGAAGTACCAAAATGTATAAGGACCTGAAAAGAAATTTCTAGTGTCCTGAAATGAAGAGGAAAATTGTTGAGTATGTGGTGAAGTGTGCAAGCTACCAAATGATGAAGATAGAGCACCAAAAGTCCGAAAGAACCTTACAGCCTTTGGACGTTCTAGTGTGGAAATGGGAGAATGTGTCAATTAATTTTGTGATGGGTTTACCGAGGACCCGAAGAAAGAATGATACAGTTTTGGTGATTGTGGATCACCTTAACAAATAGGCACATTTCTTGCCAATGAGGGTGAATCTTTCATTGGCAAAGCTAGCAGAGATTGTAAGACTACATGACGTCCCAATGTCTATTATGTCTAATAGAGACACAAGGTTCAAATCAAGGTTCTAGGGAGCATTGCAGGAGGCTTTTGGTATAGTGTTGAGTTTTAGTACCGTCTTTCACCCCCAAATAGATGGTCAGACAGAAAGGACCATCTAAACACTAGAGGACATGCTGAGGGCCTGCACCTTGGACTTTAGTGGTAGCTGAGAGGATCATCTACCTCTAATTGAGTTTGCATATAATAATAGTTACCACGCTAGTATTGGTATAGCACCATATGAGGCACTGTATCGCAGACCCTGCAAGACACCCACTTGTTGGAGTGAGGTGAGTGAAAGACAATTGATTGGGCCCAACATTGTACAACAATACAAGGGCAAAGTGGACTTGATTAGAAGAGGATGTTGTTTGCCCAAAGTCGGTAGAAGAATTATGCAGATAAGAGGTGGAGACCTTTGAAATTCGAGATAGGAGACTTCGTTTTCCTAATGATGTCACCAACCAAAGGAGTAATGTGGTTCGAAAAGAGAGGCAAGTTGAGCCCCAGATACATCAGACCATACCAAATTACTAAGAAAGTTGGAGAAGTAGCATACAAACTAGACCTGCCTCCAGAGTTGGCTAGTGTACATAGTGTTGGATACTAAAGCTTCTCTAGAGGGGGGGTGAATAGAGATTTTCCGGTTTTAATTAACTCTTTGTAATTTATTATGCAATCTGAAAGTACTTAAGATTTAGCATACAAACATTCAATCACAAAGACAC
>JAMKQA010032459.1:0-10344 GCA_024699735.1 Posidonia australis
CTAATTAAAATCAAAATCAAGCAAAATCCACTTAAAAACATTTAAAATCCAAATTAATCAAGTGAAAACCCTAATTAAAGTCAAAACCAAATAAAATCTATTTTTAAACCACCTTAATCCATTCAATTTGCAGGAAAACCTAAATTAAACTCAAAAAACCCTAAAGTCATTTAATTAAGTTAAAAAACCCTAATTTGAACCCAAAACTTTAATTAAAATATAAAAAAACACAAATTTCAACTCAATATTCTAAAAACCCTAATTCAAACTCAAGACTTTAATTAAAATCCAAAAAACCCTAGTTAAATTAAAAACCATGTCTAAATTCCAAATAAACCTAAATTAAAACCCAAAAACTTTAATTACCCAAAACCTTAATTTAAACTAAAAACTCTAATTAAAATCCAAAAATTCAAAAAACCTCTAAAATAATTAAAATCTTGAAAATCCTAATTTAAAACTAATTAATTAAGTCATAAAAACCTAAGATGATTAAAACCTAAAAACCCTAAATCATTTAGTTAATCCCAAAAGAAACTAACTTAAAATCTCATAATTAAATTCAAACTCCTAAAAACCCTAACAATTAAACTACAAAATTTAATTAAAATCACCAAAACAAATAATCAAAAGTAAAAACTTAAAACAAATTCAAAATACTAAAACAAAACCCTAAAACCAACAACAACAAAAAAAACAAAACCAAAAGCCCACAAAAATCAACCCATTTAGCCCAACATTATATCATTCTCACATCAATTGGGAACTTAGGAAATAGGGAAAATAATGCTACAATGCACAGTGCCTTCTTCTTCCTCCCTCCACTTGGCCTCCCGTTCCCCTCCATTTCCCACGATTGCCCAACCACCATCACCTACAATCACCTCTTCTTCCATCCCTCTTAAAAGCCTGGAAAAACCACCAAAGAAAAGGGGACGAAGGGAAGGGGAGGAGATCTGGACAGAATTGGAGAGAGCGGAGAGAAAAAAACCAAAAAAAAGAGATCGCCGGAGAGACCCCTGCCAGCCCTCTTCCTCCACTCCCTGCACCAAGAACGAGCCTTAGCAATTCCCCACACCCAATCCATCTCCTCAGGCCCTTCTCTAAGCCCCAGAACCCCCTGACCTCCGCAGCCAGAGCAGCCCGCCGGAGTGCCGTCGTCGTCACTGGAGGACAACCAGGCCACCATCCAGGTAGATCCTTTCCCATTTGGCACTGCATATCACTTTTATCATCTGTAGAGTTCATTCGAGCCTTCTGGGTCAACTTTTAGTGGGTTTAGAGGCCCTGTGTGTCGCCTTCTTCCTCCTCCGGTGGTGGGTTCACCACCGCCGACGAGGTCTCAGACCTCTTGGCTTGGAGGAGGTCTTGTGGGCCTTCCTTCCCCCTCATCTCCTCCCTCTTCTTCCCTGAGCCACCGTCGCTCAGAAGGGGACTTCCTGGCCTTCCTGTGGCCAGTCGACCGCCATCGTCGCCACTGCACCCATCGCTGGAGCCGAAGATGGGTGATGGGCGGAGCGACCTGCGCCATTCCAGCCCCTCCCGCAACACCCAAGAGCATCACCGCGGGCCCCCGGAGCTTCCCCAACTGTTTCCCGCTCTCCTTTGCCGCTGCAACCCCTCCCCCGACGTCGACGGGACGCCTCGCCGAAGCCACCGACGGGGGGAGCGCCCCACGCCGTTCCGGCTCCATCCGCGACGTTCCACAGCCCCACCGTGCCTCCCTAGAGGTTCCCCGATGCTCGCCTCCAGACGCCTCCACAGCCACGGAGGAGTTGGCTATGGTGTCCCCAAGCTCCTCCGACCACCACCACCGCCGTCGGGAGCTCGTCGGAGTTGGCGCCGGCGAAGGGTCGCCGGCGATCTTCGAATAGAAGTGGTTTGGGTTTTTTTTTAAAAAAAAATTGTTAATTACATTTAGGTCCTCCTTTTAATTACTTTAAGGTCCCTAAAATTGCTTTCAGGTCCTTTGTTGTTGCATTCAGGTCCTTTTTCCTTACATTTAGGTCATTTCCTACATCCAGGTCCTTTTTTATTACTTTTAAGTCATTTTCTATTACACGTAGGTCCTGTATTTTTATGTTTAAGCCCCTGGAAATTTAAATAAGTTTCATTTGTTTATTATTTGTGTAAATATTGCATATTTTCCCTTGTGTAAATGGTAATTTAATTTTTAGTTCCATATATTCTTCTTTCTTTACAGTAAGACTCCTATGTTCATGTTTACTTTGCAAATTAGTCCTGAAAATTTACTTGATGACCCCTGCCTTTGCATATTTTAAAAATTATATTATGAATATTGCATATTTTGCTCTATTAAAGCTTTAATTACAAATACTCGGTGGCGATTTGCATATTTTCAAAAAAATCTTGCAAAAACTCTGGTTTCTGTTATAAGTGCAACTCTCCCTCACACTCGGTGGCGATTTGCAAATTTTTTCAGGATCAGAAGTCACCTCCCCCCGTCGTCTCCTCCATGACGGGCCTCACCTCCCATAACCCCACCATCATCCCTCCTTCTGAGTCGACCTGTGACCTCCTCCTTCATTTCTCATGCTGCGCTATTGTAACTGTGCATTCGGCACAACTTACTTGAGATGTCTTACTACATCACATATCTAACAACTGGCTTTCTGCTACTAAGGTAGAGGTAAACGACTTTTCCCCTGGTAAATTCCTACTGAAGTTTCATTCCCCTAAGATCAAAAACGAGATTCTCGGCTTGTATGGGTCCTCCCTACAATCTCTCTCAGCTTCTTTCATCTACTGGACCCCCAACTCCAACGTGGTCTTCACTCTAAGAGAGGAAGGGGTCTGGATCCGACTTGAAGGGATTCCACACCATCTATGGAATATAGAAGTTTTCCACCTAATGGTCTCTGAGTTCGCTGAACTTCTAGAGGTTGACCTCTCCATAGATAGGGTCAAATACCAGGGTCTTGCTAGAATTAGAATCAAGACCCATCAGGGCAAAGATATTCCTGACTCTAGGTTTTTTGCATTTGGGAAAAATAGTTTGCCCCATCAAATATAGAAGTAGTTGGGACATCTGCTCTCACTTCCTACCAAATCAGAATACTGCTTCTGGATGGCCAAAACAATCATCCCAGGCCTCATCATCTAGAGGTCTCAATCTCACTAGGAAATCATTTAAAAATAACAAGGGCCGGAGAGGTGCCAGCAGTGGGAAAGTCCCTAAGAGTGGGAAAAATGTGTGGACTAGAACCTCTTCTATTTCGACTCCTTTTACTCCTCCTACAATTACTGCTGGACTCTTGCCTACCCCTTCTGCACCTAGGGGATTCTTCAATGCCTCATCATCCCTATCATTTGATGACACCCCAACTACTATCACCCAGGTGGTAGATCCTCATGCTATGATTGATACTACTAAGTTTGTAGAAGTTGAGATCAGGACCAGGAACTTCTCCTTGGCCAAGTTTAAAAAAATTATAGCGATTTATAATTGTTTGGAGAAGGACGACCTGGGCAATCATACCACTGAGATCCCAACTTCCCAGCCACCCACTCCTGTGCATGCTCTAGGTAACTCCATGCTGAATCTTCCTTATAATTCTGGTTCCTCTAATATTAGTTTATCAAGCAATAGTGAATGCTCTAATTATGCCTCTACTGATGGTCCAATAAATAATGTTAATACAGAGATTAGTGCTGAGGATCCTCTTCTCTGGGATTCTTATGAACACTTCCAATCCCTTTGTGGAAAAATTGGCATATCTATTAGTTCAATAGCTTAAGCTAAAAGGTTTTTCAACCAGGTCAAGAAGGACCAAGATAAGATTCTAATTAATTTAGATAATAGCAATAACACTATTGAGAAGATAGTTTCTTCTTGTTCCCCTCATAGTTCCTGATGATCATAGCTACTTGGAATATAAGAGGCCTAGGGTCCTGTCACAAAATCAGAGAAGTGAGAGACTTCATTAAATCCAATAAATGTGACATTATAATCATAAGTGAAACTAAAAAGGAATCCTTCTCCCAAGGGGCTCTTAGATCACTAGAAGGTAGAAAGATTAACTCATGGTCACATCTTCCCTCCATAGGTACTTCAAGTGGTATTCTCATTGGTTGGGATGACAGGATTTTAGAACAAATAAGTTGTTTATCTACAACTTATTGTCTTTCTCTGAATTTCAAAAATTGTGAGGATGGATTTGATTGGTGGCTCACAGGGGTATATGGATCCTGTGATTCCAACTTAAAGCCAGTCTTTATTGATGAATTGTACAATCTCAGCACTCTAGTCAATAGCCACTAGGTTATAGGAGGTGATTTTAATGTCATTAGGTTCTCCCATGAACACTCCTTTAAGCCTGGAATTACTGCCCACATGAGAAGATTTAATACTTTTATTGATCACAATTCCTTGATGGATTTCTCCCTCAACAATTATTCGTATACATGATCCAACTTTCAATCTCACCCAACAATGGTTAAACTTGACTGTTTTCCTGTATCCACAGATTGGTCGGGCAAATTTCCTTATGCCTATTGCTTTGGAAAAGCCAGAGTTGTCTCTGACCACATTCTCATTCTAGTAGACACTGTCCCACCTGACTGGGGTCTTCCCCCATTCAGATTCTATAAGTCATGGTTTTTTATCGATGGATTTGAGCAATTCATTCAGAATTGCTGGCAGAAACCTTTTGATTTATACTCCCAATCTTCTCTTATAGCGGCCTTCACCTACAAGCTGAAGAATCTGAAGCTTAATATCAAAAATTGGGTTGGCCCAATCAGGGAAGAAAGAAGCAGAAGATTAAGATATATTGAATCTCAAATTCAACACGTAAATGAGTCAGCTGAAACTTCTTCTCTCAGTGATGTGATATGGGAAGAGAAAAAGGCATTAAGATTAGAACATTTGACACTATTAAAGGAACAGGAATCTTATTGGAAGTAAAAGTCCAGAATTCAATGGCTAAAAGATGGGGATCTGAACACAACCTTCTTTCATAATATTGTAAAATGTCATAGAAGGGTCAATAACATATCCCCTCTATCTATTAATGACATTATGATCCAATCTCCAAAGTCAGATGCTTCAAAGTCCCCAATAACTGGCACAGTCTTGTCCCCCACAAGATTCCACATCCTGAATTGCTAGAGATCCCTTTTACTGAAAAGGAGATTAAAGAGAATGTTTTTCACTTACCTAGAGACAAAGCTCTAGGTCCTGATGGCTTTCCACTGGTATTCTTTCACCACTTCTGGGAACTATTGCAATCAAATATTCTTAATATTTTTTAGAGCCTTCACTCTTCCAGTGACCTAGAATTTCTTGTTTCTATCAATCAAACATTTGTTGTTTTAATCCCCAAAAAGCATGGTGCCCTCCGTATCAAAGACTTTAGACCAATCAGTCTAGTGAATAGCATATATAAGATCATCACTAAGACCTCGGCATCTAGACTATCTCCTGTGCTGAATCTGACAATTGACCAATCCCAAAGTGCTTTTCTGGCTGGCAGATCAATTGGAGACTGCTTTCTTGTAGCACAAGAGATTCTGCACTTCATGATTTTTTCAAACACTCCTGGCTATATTCTAAAGTTAGACTTTGAAAAGGCCTTTGATAATATCAATTGGGATTTCTTAGTGGACTACGTTTTGGGCCTAAATGGATATCCTGTGTTAGAATGTGCATAAGTACTACTAAGTTCTCCAAACTAATCAATGGATCTCCCAAAGGTTACTTTGGGGCAATTAATGGATTAAGACAAGTGGACTCTTTATCCCTATTATTATTTATTGTAGCCACGTATGTCCCAAATTGTATGCTGCAACTAGCTCTGGATAATAACTTAATATATGGTATTTAATTTCCTTATGGGGGACCAACAGTGGTCAATATAAAATACGTTGATGATACTCTCTTGTTCTTATCAGAAAGTAAGGAGAACATGATAAATATTAAAAGAATCTTATGTTTTTTTCAGTCATGCTCTGGGTTAGAAATCAATTTCCACAAGTCTTCAATCACTGGTATAGGGAGTAAATCAAGCCTCTATTGCTAGTTCTTGTAATATTCTGGGATGTGGGACAGCTGACCTTCCACTAATGTATCTTGGATTACCTTTACATTATAAGAGGGTCACTTATAGAGTCTGGGCCCCAGTAGTGGAGAAGATCTCAAATAAGTTGTCATTATGGAAGGCAAAACACTTATCTTTGGGTGGAAGGCTGACTTTGTTGAACTTTGTTTTGTCTGCCATCTCTACTTATTATATGTCTGTTCTGCATTTGCCTATTAAAGTAGAAAAAGAAATTGACAAACTTAGGAGTAGATTTCTTTGGAACTCCTTTTCTCCAAATAAAAAAAGTTTACATCTAATCAAATGGGCAAACATATGCAGATCACAAAAACAGAAAGGTTGGGGGATTATCAACTTAAGAAATTTTAATTTAGCATTAAAAACTAAGCTGCTTTGGCAGTTACTATCTAACAATTATCATATGAAATGGAAAGATCTTGTTAAGGTCAGATACCTTGATAAGGTTTGGCCTGGTGCATTACTAAATTCTTCAGTTAGTAATAGCTCCCCCCTTTGGCAAAGCATAAAACAATGTTTTGTTATACTTAACTGTTGTACTACTTTCCAAGTTCAGAATGGAATAATACATTATTTTGGGAGAATAAGTGGTGGAACGGGGACAAATTAAAATTACTACTTCCTGGATTGTTCTCCATAGCCAGATTTAAAAAAGCATCTGTTAAAAAAATAGTTGCTCTATACAGGACTAACTTTAATAAATTATTTGATCTGTCTAAGATCTCCTCGAGTGATTTCGTAACACTACAATCTCAATTAGATATGCTTGATACTGTTTGCAATCTTTGGTTCTATTACCTGGTGGAATACCATGATTTGGTTGCCATCCAAAGGCAATGCTTTCTCTGTTAATTCTTGCTACAACATTATAAATGATGGAGGTATTCGTTTTCCTTTCTATTGTAGCATCTGGAAAAGTCGTGCACCATTAAAAGTTAAATTGTTTTCTTGGTTGGCTCTTAATAACAAAAATTTGACTAAAGAAAACTTAGTCAAAAGAGGGTAGAATGGTCCTGAGTTGTGTGTTTTCTGCAATGCACATATAGAGAACAATACCCATCTATTCATAAATTGCTCGTTCATCTGGCACATTTAGAGATTTTTCTTATCTTCTGATTTATATCCAGGTTATTTTAGCATTGCTGACTTATTCTATTCTATACCTACACTTAGATTAAAGCTTAATAAGAAAGGTTAGGCTGTTTTACTCCAAGCCATCCTATGGTTGATTTGGAAGGAAAGAAACAACTGAATTTTTAGAAATATTTGCAAATCACACATAGTTATTATTTCTGATGTTATTTCTCTAATGCATTATTAGATAGAAACTCTTGCAACAGGGTTCGAGAAAGAGGAACTTATCCAATCTACCACTTCCATGACTAACGCTTTGATGGCAGAGCAAGTCTCAAATATCCCTTCTTCTTCTAGGGATTCCTTTGAGGCTTCTCAGACACAAGATCCGAATCCTGACATTAACAATTCCAGTGCAAAAGGAGATGAATATGATGGATAAGAGGACCTTCTTCCTCGAAGACCTACTTGTTCTGAGTTTATTATTGCAGACTTTATTTTGTGGTTATGTCCAGAGTAGTGCGCTGGACAGGTGCGCCTGAGTGGTGCGCTCCAGGGAGTCTGGATCAGACTACAATCTGATCCAGAATCCATCCCAGCAGAGATATAGGGTGATTCATGCCAATGCAGATGGGTTCATGCCATTATTAAGAACTGAAAATATGATAGGGATGCATATGATCAAGAATCATCTTGTAAATCATGCACTCAAAGCCAAAACAAGTTGATGGGTTCATGTATGAAAACATGCAAAACGCCAAGGAATCAACATGATCTGAATAACGCCAATCAGAACATATGTAAATGATGATCATAAGCATATTTCTATGTGCAATGACATATAAATGCATGGCAAAATGCTATGTGTAAGGAAATGATAAAAGGAGATAACTCATGCAGATTTTACACTAGAAACAAATGTATAGATTAGCATGGAGGTTATTTTGCATAGAGAACAAGCATGTTATCATAAACCTTCATGAAAACACGGACAAATCAGATCACATGTAAGGTTTCAAGCTTGCTTTATCATGTTTCTGAAATGAAATTTAAAGGATAAAGAGGAGGTAGAAAGCCTACCTCTCAAGATGTTCCTTATTGAAATATCAGAAATAAAGAAATCCTTGTTGCTTTAGAAGGACCAAGTGTGCTTTAGGACGCAAAAGAGTGCTCCAGAGATCGAAAATATGCTGTTGGAAAGAAGGAGAAATTCGTGCAGGAAGCTGGCTCAGAACAGAATGGCTGAATTCAGGATTTCTAACCTCTCTCTATGGTTGCCTATGGGTGTCCTTATATAGGATTTTCTCATGGGTAAATCATGGGAATGGGGAGAGCTTCGCAGGCGAAAAGCCTGGAAGATTCCATGGCATATTCGTTGCTAGAGGTAACAACCATGGGTGGTGGAAAGTCAGCAGCCCGCAGCTTGTGAAGTGGTGTGCGCCAGGTTGGTGCTCCAGCTATGTGCGCTAGCTAAGTGTGCTAGGTAGGTGTGCTAGCTAAGTGTGTCAGGTAAGTGTGCTAGCTAAGTGTGTGAGGTAAGTGTGCTAGCTAAGTGCTCCCCCCTACTGGTCTGATTTTCTAAATTGGTTGCGGGCTTGATATGGGTTTAGGGTTGGTTCAAGGGTCAGCCCCATCCAAAGCAACAACTGGAGCCTTATCAATGAGTCACCTCAAAATCAGGGTGTCTACAATAGGGCATGGTAAGTTGACGGACCTACTGACCGGATAATTCGGGTTATCAGCCTGAGAAAAGGGGCAAACAGAGTAAGTGGGGAATGCAATAAAATAGTGACACTAAGATTCATTCACCTAGAGCGAATCCCAGAAGGAGTCACCTAGGCCTCGCTCGAGTCCCAGAAAAAGAGTTGAAATGGGACTTATCCGCTATGGAGCAAGTCCACCAAAGATGGCAGCAAGATTCGTCCGTCCGGTGCAAATCCGGGACGAGACGATCTAGACCTCGCCCGAGGCCTAGACAAAGCTGAAAATATGTGGGACTTGTCCATCCTGGAGCAAGTCCAACAAGGATACTGAGATTCGTCCGTCCGGAGCGAATCAAGGAAGGGATAATCTCGACCTCGCCCGAGGCCTAGACAGAGCAGAAAGTATGTGAGACTTATCCATCCTAGAGCAAGTCCAACAAGGATACCGAGATTCATCCGCCCGGAGTGAATCAAGGAAGGGATAATCTAGACCTCGCCTGAGGCCTAGACAGAATTGAAAATATGTGGGACTTGTCCATCCTAGAGCAAGTCCAACAAGGATACCGAGATTCTTCCGCCCGGAGCGAATCAAGGAAGGGATAATCTAGACCTCGCCCGAGGCTTAGACAAAGCTGGAAATAAGTGGAACTCGTCCATCATGGAGTGAGTCTAACAAGAGAGATACCGAGATTCGTCCGCCAGGAGCGAATCAAGGAAGGGATAATCTAGACCTCGCCCGAGGCCTAGACAGAGCTGAAATAAGTGGAACTCGTCCATCATGGAGCGAGTCCAACAAGAATGATACCGAGATTCGTCCGCCCGGAGTGAATCTGGGAAGGGATAATCTAGACCTCGCCCGAGGCCTTGACAGAGCCGAAAATATGTGGGATTTATCCATCATGGAGCAAGTCCGACAAGGATGGTACCGAGATTCGTCCGCCCGAGCGAATCTAGGATGGGACAATCTAAACCTCGCCCGAGGCCTAGACAAAGCTGGAAATATGTGGGACTTATCCATCTGGAGCAAGTCCGACAAGGATGGCATTGAGATTCGTCTGCCCGGAGCGAATCTGAGATGGGACAATCTAGACCTCGCCCGAGGCCTAGATAAAGCTGGAAATATGTGGGACTTATCCATCATGGAGCAAGTCCGACAAGGATGGCACCGAGATTCGTCCGCCCGGAGCGAATCTGGGATGGGACAATCTAGACCTCGCCCAAGGCCTAGACAAAGCTGAAATATGGTGAGACTTGTCCATCATGGAACAAGTCTGACAAGGATGGCACCGAGATTCGTCCGCCCGGAGCGAATTTGGGATGAGACAATCTAGACCTCGCTCTAGGCCTAGACAAAGCTAGAAATATGTGGGATTTATCCATCATGGAGCAAGTCCGACAAGGATAGCACCGAGATTCGTCCGCCCGGAGCGAATCTGGGATGGGACAATCTAGACCTCGCTCGAGGCCTAGACAAAGCTGGAAATATGTGG
>JAMKQA010032460.1:0-10270 GCA_024699735.1 Posidonia australis
CAACTGCTTTCCATTTTGTTTTCTCTGCTTTGTATTCAGTTCCAGGCTGAGTCTGGTAGACTGGTTGCACATTACTCCTTCGTGAGAATCTGGTGCATCAATCCATGATCTAGTGGCCTAACTGGGTCGTGCACCTTGCATATAGCTTCAATAGGTTGGAACCTGTGTGAGGCTATTGGCCCTTGAGCACAAGGTCCATTTGCATTTGCATTTCAAGTTTTAGATGCATGACTTCCTGAGTTTTACTGAATGTTTTCTGCAGCATGTTTTCCAGAGTACATCCTCTGATGTTTGCTTTGCATGGCTTTCTGTTTTACCTCTGCATATTTAGCTGGCCCACCTAGACGCCCATAGGTGGCACTCCAGATTGAAAAACATGCTGTGTACTACTGAAAACAGGATACTACGCCTATTTGGTGTGCCAGACTGACGCACCAGTCTGGCGCACCAAACAGGCGTAGTATCCTATTTTCAGTAGTACACAACATGTTTTTCAGATGTTTTTGCTTGCTCTCTCGACCCGATTTGCTTTTAGGTTTTTATCTGATTTTCTTCCTGGTTGCATTAGGAAGGCACATCCTTGTTTTCAGCGGTTTTCTCGCATCTTAGCTTGCATTTAGGCATATAGTAAGCAATGATGAGAAATCACTCAAATAATGCAACATTGATTATGTTTATGCAATATCTTCGCATTACGCACCCGACCCGAAATAAAGAGTGATACTCCTGAGCATTAAGACACACCCTTACACATCGTGCACCTACTAGCGTAAGGCACTAAGCATAGCATGGCATGTCACCCTCGGGCGTATAGCAAATGGTTGAAAGCCGACATTCATTCGCAAAAGAGAAATCATTAGAAGACCGATTCGTCGGGCGTGCAAGGGTGCCTAACACCTTCCTCGCACGTAACAGGGATCCTTACCCGCATTTCTGGTTTTACGTAGCTTCTTTTTTATTTTGTTTGCATGATTCTTCATGTGTTTTATGGTTTTCCTTGTCTTCCATAAGACTAGGTGGTGACTCCTGCATTTTGCATTTTTTCCTTTTTTTTCCTTTTTTTGTCGTGGCTTTGTCGCTCCTTTGGCACACACACACCACCTACCCGCGTGTGGGGCCATCCTCGTCGGCATGGTTACAGGAACTGGCGACTCCGCTGGGGATAACCAGATCCCGGCTTTTGTTTTGATTTCTCTTTTGCATTGGCTTTCTCCTTGCATGCTTTACTTTCCCTTGCCATGCTTCTTTTCCATGCTTTACCATCCTTTGATCAGTGTCTTCTTTTGCACGCATCTCTCTTTGCTATGATGATTGCCATGTTTTTCACACCATTACATGTTGTCTCACATGCTTATATTTCATTTATGCCTGCTTGCGTGTTTATTTCCCTTCCTGCTATGCCATGCCTAGGAGAATAGAGACATGCCTGCTCCCCCTCTTTGGTTAATAAAACATAACAACCAAAATCAAGTATAAGGCAAACTAGTGACAAATTACAAACTCTCCCCCATGGCTTAATAAACTGGCAAGTAAAAAACTTAAAGCATACTTCGCATACATCATATAGGGCATGCATCCTCTCCTCTCCTAGGCTTACCCATATTAGTCTGTGAAGGGCATGTTTCGTTCGTTCATCCTAATGGCTTTGGCATGGGATGGAAAATCAAGCTTGTCCCCCCTTAACAGGGGTCGCGTCGGTGTTAGTAAAGCGGCACAGCCTACTGCTTTGGCAGAGGTCAAGGTTTCGAAAGCACCACTCGTTCACTGCCTATGCTTTGGTTGGGATTTAGAACGGGGACCTTACTATTTCTAACCTCGAGTCGGAGACCTATCTACCCTAGCTGTGAACCCGGAGTAGACAGCTTGGTAGGACACCTCTAGATGGTGAGAGAGTGCATACTAGAGGCATGCATTCACATTGCATACCATCATAATCATTGCATTTTTCTAATTTCTTTGTTTTGTGCATAGGATTTCTTCGAGTTTCCTCAACTTAAGCCCGAGATCTTTTCCTTTCATTAACTCTTCTTTTGCGACCTTACCGTTGATCGCATCCCCGAGTTATTCATCACTTCCGACGATAGCTCGTCCTAGGACTCGTCCTGTTCATCCAAGCCGCAGCCCAATCCTCACTCGCTCGCATTCGGCGATGGCCCAGCATGTTGGCGAGTCCCTTTCCCCTGCCGTCCAAGAGGACGTTCCTGCCTCCAGACACTCCTCCTTTGTGCTTGTTCCTGTCATTTCAGCCACCTCCACTTTTGCCTTAGCTTCTGGAGGTCCTCCACCTCCTCACTTCCGTGTTCCCTTGGCACCACCGCCATCGGGATCACCAGCCTGGTCTTCTCCTTTTGTCGGGGCCACAGCAATCGAGCCTGTCTCTCCCCTGGGCTATGCCTTTACCTGCCCTCCTCCTACTACGGTTGTTTCTGTAATAGCCACCCCCCAGTTTGGACAACTGGGATCCTAGCCTTTTGCTTCTGCCTCCGTCCATCGGAGCCACTAGCGACGATCCCACGACCGCGCAGCTGCAACAGATGACGGCCCTCGCCCAGCAGCTGCAGGGATTAGCACTGGTGTTCCATCCCTTCTCTGCCCTATCCTTCCCTGCTCCCGAGTTGCCTGCGCAACCGGCCCTAGGACCTCAGTATGCACCTGCAGCACTCCCACCACAGTCGTCGCCATCCCTTGTCTCTCCGGCAATAGGGATGTCGGCACCACCCTCTGTTGCACCAGCACAGCACCCACCACAGCACTCATCCCTCCTATCTGGTGGCTTGCCCTCTAGGCCGGCGGGAGCACAATCGGCCGTGAGCTTTGCGTCGGATTCCACCCCGGTTCAACAGCTCTTGCTCCCACACTCTGCACCACTTGTTGCACCACCTCTTGCCTTTCCTTCGCCCTTTTATCAAGGATCATTTTTTATCCCGCACCACACTGCACCTCTGCATGGGTACATTGGCCATCCCGCCGTAGCACTAGATGGCGGAATGGTGGATCCGGAGGAGCCCTCAGGGGCGACCCATACAGTGTACGTGGCACCTACCTCTACTACACAGTTCACAACTGCAGTAGCTCCAGATGCTCTCCTCGCAAGAGTAAATGATCTGGAGCGCACTCTCTGGCAAGTGCAGGGTGGGGACCACCAGTCCTACCAATTCCGGGACCTCTGCTATTTCCCAGAGGCAACTCGCCCTCCGAATTTCCACATCCTAGAATTTGAGAAATATAATGGTAGGGGATGCCCTATTGCCCACCTTAAAGCCTATTGCGGAGACCTCGCTCAGCTTCAGGCTGACAAAAGGTTGCTGATCTGCCTGTTCCAGAAGAGTCTTACGGGGCCCGCGTTGAAGTGGTTCACGTCCCTCAACATGGCCACCATCAGGACTTGGGATGACCTTGCATAGGTGTTTCTGGAACAATATTCCTTCAATCTCGACTTAGTCCCCAAGCGGGAGGACCTAGTCGCTCTTAGGCAGAGACCCCAAGAATCATTCGGGAAGTATCTTGGTCGTTGGTGGTCGTTGGCTTCACAGGTCAAGGATAGACCCTCGGACGAGGAGTCTATCGAGATCGTGATCCGAGGAGCACAGCCAGCAGTCGGGGCTCTGCTTAGCATCCAGCCAGTCACCACCTTCACTGCACTGCTCCGGGCAGGCAACCGTGTTGAGAGTTCGCTGCGCGGTGGTAGTTTTCCAGCACTCTCTGCATTTGCTAACTAGGCCACTGCCACCCATGGTGGTCCTAGCAGCAGCAACAGCAACCCCAACACCAATCCACCTAGGAAGTGAGATTCCCCCAAGAACTCTGTCTCCTACATTAGAGCCCCTGCTGCTCCAGCAGATGTCTGCCCGCCGGCACAGCACCAAGTAGTGTATGCACCCACACCTACACCTAGGGCACAGCATGCATCACACATTACCCCCACTGCTACACCTGTATATCCTAATCCCCCGACTAGGACGCGCCCACCGATGGCACATCCATAGCCGAAGCGACAGCGCCGTGACCGACACCACTATACCCCTTTAGTGGAGCCATTGAGCATGGTATTCCCTAAAGTCGCATCCTTGCTGAGGTTGCTAGAGGTACGCCCTCCGCCTAACCCACTACCATCCTGGTACAACGCTAACACGTTTTGCAATTTCCATCGTGTGGCTGGCCACACGACGGACAATTGCTTCACACTCAAGGACGCTGTCCAGGACCTGATTGACCAGAAGGTCATCGTCATTGACACTCAGGCAGCCACCCCAGCACATCCCCCAGCAGCACATCCAGCACAGCAGGCACAACCAACACATCCTAGCATAGTTAGTCGGCCTTTGCCGCAGCATCCGCCTCCGAGAGCGCTAGGTTCCTCAGGAGTGAATTTTGTTTCTTCTTCTGGGTCAGTTTCTTCCTCTGTCTGTCCCACCACCTTAATTCATGATGTGTCTTCTCCTTTCCCCCATCATTTGTATTGTTCCTTCCTTGATAACGTCAAGGAATCTATTTCTGTGATCCGCCCTGCTGCCGAGTCGGAGAGTCCTGAGGTACAACCATTAGCTCACACCCAGCCTTCAGCTCCAATTTATCTAGCAGCCTGGCCCCAGTCCAGACCAGCACAGCCAGCACGCCCTCGGATCCACCAGTACCCTCATCAGTACTACCAGCACCTCCGGGTAGATACCCCTGCTCACCCTAACCCTTCAACCCCACCTGTACAGTTAACATCCCACCATCCGATTGTTGTTACTCTGACCTGTGACATGCATCGTGTCCCTTTCAACTACGCCACAGGAATGTGTGTGGAGGTGACGCGATCGGGTAGAGTATACAAACCCGCAGCCGCCAGGCCTAACCCCTCAACTCAGGTCCCTAACTAGTAGGCCCAGCCACCTAGGCCACCAGCACCTATAGCAGTAGCTCATGCCCAGTCTCAGGCACATTATCTGCACCCGCCTAGGCCTAGAGTAGCATCATCCTACCCCACCACTAGCAGCCAGCCTTCAGCTGACATTACCGCCCATCTGAAGAAGGTTTGAGCCAACATTTCCATTTGGGATCTCATCCACGCGTTGGCCGAACATAGGGAAGCCTTTCTTAGGGTCTTTCAGGCAGCCCGTGTATCTCAGACCAAAGAGCCTGCAACCCTAGAAAACATGGTAGGAATGATCGCTGCACCTCAGGTCATCTCCTTCTCTAGCTAGGAGCTGCCTCCTTCTAGCACCAACCATAACTCCCCCCTGTTCATCACTGCGTAATATCAGAGTTTTCGCATCCCCCTCATGCTGGTGGACAATGGAGCAGGCCTTAATGTCTGCCCCTTGTGCACAGCAAGTGCACTCGGATTCAAGTCCGAGGATATTATACCAGCTGTGAATGGGATGACAACCTTTGATAATACGCATCACGATGCGCTCGGGATCCTTATTATCCCCCTAACCATTGGCCCTGCCCGCTTCGACGTAGAATTCTACATCGTTGACATTGAACCGTCTTTTAACCTCCTACTTGGACGCCCTTGGCTTCACAAGCATCAGATCATTCCCTCAACCCTCCATCGCATGATTAAATTCTGTTGGGATAACAATATCGTTGTTGTCCTGGCAGAAGACATGGAGAAGGTCGAGTCTGTCTCAGCCCTAACCCCACAAACTATTCATTTTGATCCCAAGCCAACCGATGTTCTTTTTCGGGTTAATCGGTTCGAACCAGTTAATTTTATCCCTCCGTCATAGCGTCCCGACCATTTGGTCACCTCTGGCAACCTCCATTTGATGATCGACAACCTGTGTCGCAAATGGAGATACGTGAAAGGATCACCTCTTGGGCTTTACGATGAGGGAATCGCCGAGCCGGTCGAAGTCGAAGAGTGGATAGAGAAAGATGGCTTGGGAAACAAACGAGACAGTCAGAAGCGACCGCAGTGCCGGGGTAAGTCTTCCAGAATTGTTATTCCACGAGATTTATCCAACTTTATCAGCGCAGGCATTATGGATCCAAACCGCAGCTCCAGCGCAGTATCAACGTCATCAGCCTGGATTTACCCAGAAGATTCATATTCAGATTACAACCAGCCAGAGCAGCAAAACAGAGAGCAAGCAGAGCAGTCAGTAGCTCAGATTCCGATCCAAGAGACAGTTTCAGATGATGATATCGGAGATCTGAATTTGTTGTTTTAGGAGTAGCTAGACCTGCTTAAGGAGGATATGGCAGAACATAACCGCAGAAGGAAAGGCAAAGCGGTTGCCATCGCAATACCAACAGATTTACCAGCACCATCCCAGGACCAGGCTTCAATCATGGTCCTGCAAGAAGCAGAAGAGAAGGACACTAGACCAGTGGAGTTAATCTCCAATCAACCGGGAGGCGGGTCTAGTTGGTATTGGCAGCAGAGGCCTCACCTTGAGGGTGAGGATCAGAACAATGAAGCAGGCACGAGTGGGACAGATGGTGGCCCCACCAATCAGCAGCAGAGCAGCTGCCAACAAACAAAATTCAGTACAGCTAGCAGAAGTAAGGCATCAGCATCAGAGGCAGAAACAGTTAGCTCTTCAGGTCATACAGACGGGGAAGCACCAGCAGCATTGCAGTGTCGACACAAGAACACAAGGATCACTGTGACAGTCCTCAAATGCCATCAGGCGCAGAGTCAGAGGAGGTCTTTTCAATAGACATCACTAATCCGACATTTGAAAAGGAGATCCTGTCAGAGCTGATTGCCTACGAAGAGGAGGACAATGACAGTGAGGAAGAGCCCATGCAGATTCCATCCTTTGATGATGATCCCGAAGGCCCAAATCTTCATGTAGACGAAGAGACGGAGCTTATCAACATTGGCACAGCAGAGCAAGTCAGAGAAACACGCATTAGTGCCAATCTATCACCGCAGGCGAAGGCAGAATTCGTATCTTTCCTGAAAGAATATGCAGATGTCTTCGCATGGAGCTATGACAACATGGTGGGGCTAGACATCGAAGTGGTAGTCCATACATTGCCACTAATTCTAAACTCCAAGCCAATCAAACAGAAGCTCCGTAGATGGCGACCTCAGTGGCTTCTAAAGCTGAAAGAGGAAATTATGAAACAGTACAAGGTCAATTTCCTTAAAGTTGTACTGTATCCGGAATGGCTCGCCAATGTAGTCCCAGTACCCAAAAAGGATGGACGGGTCCGTATGTGCATAGACTATCGGGATCTTAATAAAGCAAGCCCCAAGGATGATTTCCCGCTCCCTCATATCGATATCTAGGTAGACAACACTGTAGGGCATAAAATGTTGTCTTTCATGGATGGGTTTTCCGGGTACAATCAAATCAGAATGGCTGAAGAAGACATGGAGAAGACATCCTTCATCACTCCATGGGGAGTCTTCTGTTACAGAGTAATGCCGTTCGGATTGAAGAATGCAGGCGCAACCTACCAGCGGGCCATGACATCTCTATTCCACGATCTCATGCATCAAGAGGTCGAATTTTATGTGGACGACATGATTGCCAAATCCAAAGAGCCCAAGGACCATCTCGCCTGTCTGAGGAAACTATTTGAACGCCTGCGAAAGTACAAGCTTCGTTTAAACCCCAACAGGTGTGTATTCGGGGTATCCTCCGGAAAGCTGCTAGGCTACATCGTCAGCCAGAGGGGAATCGAAGTTGACCCTCACAAGGTCAAAGCTATCATTGACATGCCTCCTCCCACCACCGAGAAAGAAATTCGGCGTTTATTGGGCAGGCTCCAATACATCATCAGGTTCATTGCGCAGCTCACACCCATATGCAAGCCCATATTCAAGCTATTGAGGAAGAACGTGCAGACCTCATGGAACGAGGAGTGCCAAGCTGCCTTTGACAAGATAAAGCAATTGCTGGCGAAGCCTCCAGTATTAATGCCTCCCACGCCAGGACGCCCTTTGCTATCATATCTCTCCACAACACAGCATTCCATGGGCGCAGTCCTAGGACAGCATGATGAATCAGGGCGCAAAGAAAGAGCCATTTATTACCTCAGCAAAAAGTTCAACGACTGTGAGGTCAAATACAACTCGATAGAGAAAGTCTACCTATCTTTGGTAAGGGCCACCCAGCGCCTCCGGCATTATATGATGCCATACCTGATTCTCCTGTTATGTCGGCATGACCCTATCAAATTCTTGTTCCAGAAACTAGCTATGGTGGCCAGATGTGTTAAATGGCAGGTGATGTTATCCCAATAAGACATCACATTTGTCACGCAGAAGTCCATGAAAGGACAAGCCATGGCAGATCACTTGGCCGACTTACCTTTGCTGGAGTATCAGCCCCTGCAGACCTAGTTCCCAGACGAGGACGTCTTATTTGCAATGGGCGATGACGAGCCAGAGGGGCCTCAGAAAGAGCGGCAATGGTGCCTCTATTTTGACGGTGCAGTCAATAAGCAAGGATGAGGCATCGGTGCAGTTTTAGCAACACTGCAAGGACAGCTTATCCCTTTTGCAAGAAAGCTGACATTTGAATGCACCAACAACGAAGCCGAGTACGAGGCTTGCAAATAGCCAGGGGCCAAGGCGCCCAAGAGCTCCATGTGTTTGGTGATGCCATGTTGGTTATTTCCCAAGTCAATGGTGACTGGAAGACGAAAGACCAGAAGCTGGTATTATATCATGATCACCTGCTAAAGCTAACTGAAGAATTTGAAGATGTCAGATTTTCCTTTATGAAGCGGGCCAAGAACGCATATGCTGACGCCCTAGCAACCTTGCCATTATGGTTATCGCTCCCTGAAGCGCAAGCCATAGACATCTCAGTCACGAGCATTGAGCAGCCAGCACACTGCATGCGTATCCGGGAAGCGCCATCATCCGCTGAATTACCATGGTATAATGATGTTAAAGCCTTTCTGGAGACTAGCAGCTTCCCTCCTGGCATTCCTGCTTCAGACAAGAAAACCCTGGCACGGTTAGCATCCAAATACGTGTTTGGGGCCGGGCAATTATACAAAAGATCTTATAACCAGATGCTTCTCAGATGTGTAGACAAGAAGGAGGAAGATGAGCTAATGCTGAAAGTCCATGCAGGCACCTGCTGCCCACACATGAATGGAATCCTCTTGGCCAAGAAGATCATGCTACAAGGGTCCTTCTGGTCTACCATAGAAACAGATTGCTGCCATTTTGTCAGGGGATGCCACAACTGCTAGATACATGGCAATTTTATACACGCTTTCCCTCAGCAGCTGCATAACATGTCATCCCCGTGGCCATTCTCTACTTGGGGCATCGATGTTATTGGGGCCATTCATCCTGCTGCATCCAACGGGCACCGCTATATCTTGGTAGCTGTTGACTATTTCATCAAGTGGGTCGAGGCAGCCTCCTACAAAATAGTAACAGCAGCAGTCACAGAAAAACTCATCAGAAACAACATTGTCGCCAGATATGGGGTCCCATTTGCTACCATCTCAGACAATGGAATGAACTTCATAGCAAAAAGAGTTGAGGATTTCCTCCATCGCAGCAAAATCAAGCACCACAGAGCCTCCCCCTATCGACCCCAGATGAATGGAGCAGTGGAGTCGGCTAACAAGAATCTAGTCAAGATCTTGAAAAAGATGGCCGAGACTCACAAGGACTGGCACGAGAAGCTACCCTACGCACTATGGGCTTATAGAACCTCCATCCGGACCTCCACAGGAGCAACACCTTATTCCTTGGTGTACGACATGGAAGTAGTCCTCCCTTTAGAAGTCGAGATTCCTTCGTTAAGGATCTTGAAGGAGGCAGAACTGGAGGATGCTAAGTGGGTACAAGACAGCAATGTTCAGTTGGACCTGATTGATGAACATAGATTGCAAGCCTTGCACCACGCCCAATGCTACCAGAAGAGAGTGGCCCGAGCATATCAAAAGAAGGTCCATCCAAGACACTTCTAGCCAGGAGACTTGGTCTTGCATGCCATACATTTGCTAGATACACGGGGAAAATTTAGGCCCAACTGGCGCGGACCTTTTGTGGTCAAAGAAGCCCTGTCAGGAGGGGCAGTTATGCTTGAAGGCATGGACCACACAGAGCAGTCAGAGCCCATCAATGCCTCCTATCTGAAGAAGTACTATCAGTGACTCTCAGCTGATCCCAATGCCTTGCACCGTGAGTCATGCATCATTGCATAGCATAAATAATTCTTTGCATTCTTCTTTTTTCTTTTTGCATAGCATTATCATCGCCCAATGAAGAAATTGGGAGCCTGCCTGCGAGAGGTGTCAAGTCCTCCTCATGTGCCACTACCCTAAGAGCTTAGGATGTGAGGGAGAGATT
>JAMKQA010032464.1:0-10654 GCA_024699735.1 Posidonia australis
GCATGTTCAGTCAAATATGTACAAGTAACAGAACAAGCAAGCAAGCACAAAGTAAACAGACCAAAGACAAGTAGGGAAACCAAAACGAAAGCTAGAATCTGGTTATCCCCAGCGAAGTCACCAGTTCTTGTGACCATGTCGGTGGAACCCTTGCGCGGCTCTCCTCCTACCGGGTGCGTGGAAGCACACGAGGAGACCCGATACAGTCACGGCGAAGATGGTGAATCTAGAGGAAGAGACAAGACCTAGAAACACCAAGGGAAGATAAAAAAGATAAGGAAAGGAGTCGCCACCTAGTCTTTTAATAGAAAGACGACGAAAACCAAAAACACAAGAAAACTGGGAAGCAAACAAGATGCAAAATGTATGTGTGTGCTCCGTGCCTAATGGACAATGCACAAATGAATGCGGGCCAGAGAAAGGGTAAGGATTCTGGTTACGCATGGGGAAGGGGTTAGGCACCCCATGCGCCCGAGAAAACTTAGTCTTTCTAGGTTTCCCTATTGTCAATGGTCTATGGATGTATGCTTGCTTATTCTATATGCTCACGCTAAATATGACTGAAAACATGCCAAATCAAAGTAAAGAAATGAAACAAAGGGAAAAGTTAATCCGAGGGTCAAATGTAGGCATTGAGAATGCCGCTTTACTGTACGCCCGTGGGTGCATAGGAAAATCGTGGAAATCGAGAAATTCTCGGAAAGCGTCTCGCAAATCAACAGAAATTAGGATAAATCTGAGAAAATCAAAAAGGAGAAAATAATCCTCATTTCGAGACAATGTCGGCTTTGACAAGCCTTTTACTGTACGCCCTCGAGCGATGGAAAGCCAAAACAAATCTAAAGGCGAAAACCGAGGAAAAATCCAGGAAGCGGTGAGAATCCAAGCTCGGAACAAGCTAGAAATGTGTGCTCAAAGCAAGGAAGGAAAGGTATGAAAACTTGTGCGGAAAGATGTGAAAAGTTATGCAAAATGCAAGTGTGAGTGTAAATATGAAAAATCCAAGGGCTTTTGTGCAAAAAACCAAAACTCTGAGGAAAACTAAAGTTATGAAGCCCAAATCATCAAAAATACATAGGCAAACACATTTTATGCAATTATGAAGAAATCTAGGGTCAAATATGTAAATATGTGCAATCCTAGTCAAATTGAAGTTTCCTAGGGGTTAAAATGCAATTTTACCACTAAAAAATGCATTTAATGCAATTTAGTGGAAATTCAGGGTAAAAATGCATGAAAAATGATTCAGAAAGGTTTTAGAAATGTTTCAGGGGCAAAACAGTCATTTTACAGATATCCCAGCAAAACAATGCATTCAGAAGAGTTCTAGAAGAAATCAAGGGTTAAAATGCAGATTAACCAGTGAAAATACGCATTCTGGACGATTTTAAAAGAATACAGGGGCTTAGATGCAATTTTCACTGAAAAATGTACATCCAGAAAACTTTCAGGAAAGCTCAAGATCTTTTATGCAAAAATGTTGAATTAAAATGCATTAAAAGAAAACTTGAGGGCTTTTGCTAAAGTTTAATGCTTGGAAAACATTATTTTAAATGTTTAGGGGGCAAATGCAATATTTTCAGTGAAAACTTTATTCCAATGATTTATGAAAAATGAATGGACCTATTTGTAATAAAAGGACTTATGTGTAATACAAAAAGGATCTAAATGAAAGAAAAACAATGTTTCTGAACTTTATTAAAATAAATGGTTTAATGGTTTTTTAAAAAAGGAAAAAAAACACGACAGCCGCCGGCGATGGAGCTCCGCCGACGACGACTGTCTGGGGGGGGCAAACAAGGCGAAAAGCAAGAAGGGAGAAAGAGAAGAGGATCCAATGGAGTGGATCAAGGATCTGCTGGTGGGAACGGTCCTCCCACCTCCTCTGCCGTTGTGGAGCTCCGACGACGGCACGGGGGAAGGAGAGCTTCTGGAGAGTTGCGGCGCGGCGGTCCAGCAATCCAAGTGGCCTCGGGGAGCTTCCTCGCTTCTTCTGGAGCGAAATGGATGCTGTTGGTGCAAGGAGGGGGCTCGCTTGTCGCTGCCGTGGCCTCCCCCGACGAGGACGTCGCTGTGACGATCCAGAGCTTGAGACGGGGTTCTGGAAGCTCCAAAGGCCTCGCAGGACACGGTGGAGGGTTCCCCAGCTGACAGAGGTGCGCAGCGCAGTGGGAGGCATGCGGTCCATCTTTGGAGGAGTCGTCTTCTCCGACGACGTCGTCTCAGGGCATGTTCTCCGGCAATCTTGTAGGGGCTGTCTGGAGGTGTCAGAGCGGCAATCCAAGGAGTGGGAAAGCACCAGGGGGACTAGAGGAGGAGGACAGGAGACTAGGGGCTAGGGACGTGCCCTGGATTTGCCCCACCCCACCTACAACGCTGGGAAACGACGATGGTGAGCCCCGGGGACCAATTCTGACTAGAGGAAGGCTCTGCACCTCGCCGGAGCACTAGAACTCACTTCCTCTCCTCTCCGTGATTTTCCCTTTCTCTCTGGAATTCTGTGGCACGCTCCGCTCTCTTCTCTCTTGCACAAGAAAATCTTTCTAAACTCTGCCACCACCCTTCCTTTTATAGAGGAGAAACCTGGTGACCCAACCCATAACAGATCTCTAACTGTCCTAACAGACCGTCTAACTAACTACCTAACCCACTAACTAAACTTGTAACAACCTAAAAAAACTAATAGGAACCCAAACTGTTGCCTCCCTGTTGCCCCCTTGATCGCCGACAGAGATCAACGGCGATCCAAGCTTCACTGGCGGCACATCAGTGGCTCTAGCTGCTCCGGGAGATGCTGGTCTGATGGAGCTCGAGCTGGCTGGATGAGTTCAGTGGCTGGTTTGTGAGAGGTCAGTGGAGAAGAAGTGGGTTCAGTGAGAAGAAAGGGTGAGTTGGTGAAAATTCAATGAAAATGAAGGAGAAAATAATGAATATGGAGAGGGAGGAAATGGGTTAAATTGTTGTGAGCCTTTGTGGATTTTGGGGCCAAGATGGGCTTGATTGGGCTTAATGGGCCTATGTGGGCCTTGTGGGCCTCCATGGGCCTAATGGGCTTCAATTAGGCTTCCATAAACCTAAGTGGGCTTTGAATGGATTCAATTAGGGTTAGAGCTCAGCCACCACATCTCCATCCTGCAAAATTAGGAACTTGGGGTGTCTACAATAACCAAGCATAAAAGATCCTCTTATTATTTCTCTTTAAATCATGCATGTGAATGAATTGTGGTGCTGTAACTACTGCTTAGTAGGTTCTAAGGAGTATAAAATGATTTAATTAAATTTACAATCATGTAAAGATAATAAACATGCAAAGAGTATGTTTACAGCTCAATTCACAGCTAGGACTTGCATGGAATCATGATTCAATATACAAAACAGAGACTACATGATGCAGAATTTAACATCACACAGAAACCTTATAAACCTACATGTAGGAGCAATCAACTTATCCTAAAAACAACACGAAAATGATCACTATCAGATCATACATCCAGTTCATTGCATGGTTTATTTAGTGCATTATATAGAGCTTAAGTAAAGAGATTGGTAAGGATTTTACCTTGCCTGAGATGTTCCCTCCTTGGTGCCTCAAGATAAGACTTCCTTGTTGCTTTGGATTAGCTGAGAGATGCTCTAAGATGCAAAAATATCCTCTGGAAACGAGAGTAGGTTGCTGAGAGTAGGTGAGTGGCTTTTCCCAAGAGAGAAAAAAGGTAGCTCAACCAAGAGAGATGAGTTGCCAAGTTTGCCAAAAGGTTGCTAATGGATGGCTTTTTATAGAATCTCAACAAGGTAACTCCAATGGGATGCAAATAGCCTCAAAATGAACAGCCTTGCATAGATTCGCAAGGAATATCCGCACGCGAGGGTTACAAGCACGAAAGAGTGAAAGCCAGTAGCCAGCACCTTGAAAAGTGGCGGTACGCTAGGATGGTGCGCTAGAAAGGTGTGCCATCTTGGTGCTCCAGCGTAGGGCGCCACTGTGGTGCTCCTGCTAGATGCTCCAATCTAGTGCTCCACATTGGTGCTCTCCACTAGCTGCCTGAATTGCTAATTGGGCCATGGGCTTGCTATAGGCTTGTGGTCGGTTTGTGCAATGATCTATGGCTAATGTCAAATAGGGTTTAAAAGTGGTTAAGCTGGCCGCATCCAAAGCAACATCTTCAGAGTGTTTATCTATGAGCCGCCACAAAATTGGGGTGTCTACAGTAGCAGTTGTCAGGCGGCATTTACTGTGGCTACTGTATTCAGGATTGCGCACCGAGAACTCACGTGGGTAACCTTCGTTGGTCATTCACACCTAGGAGGTCTACTTGAACACTGCACCTCACTTACCCATTGTCTATTCACACCTACTAGATCCACCTAGCCTATTCAGAATAGAGCAAAAGAGAGAAAAACACGAGCCAAATCATGAAAACAAGCTCACATTGATCAAGTTCTCTAATAACATCAAGTCTCAGCTTATCTAGATTACATAACAAATTTTCAATTGCAAAGCTCTATCATTTCTAGATTTTTGGATATAATTCTATGGCAACACTGGATGTCACATCCTACCCCTTAAAAGAATTTTGTCTCCAAAATTCACTTCTAATAAAACAAGTGTGAGTATTGCAATCACACATCTGCCTCACACTTCCACGTGGCCTCCTCCCTATCGTGGTGTTGCCACTGAACCAGTACAAAAGGGATTACTTTAATCCTGTGGACTTGTTCCTTTTGATCAAATATCTGAACAGTGTCTTCCACCATAGACAGATCCTTCTGTAATTCTTCTAGTTGGACTAGAATCACATAGGATGCGTTGGCCAAACACTTTCTCAGCATCGAAACTTGAAATACCTTGCACATCCAATAGATCTGGAGGCAAATCCAACTTATAGGCAACTTCCCTGACCCTTCTAGCAATTTTGTAGGGTTCAATGTAGCAAGGACTAAACTTTCCTTGCTTTCCAAATCTTGTCACTCCTTTAGTAGGTGATACCTTTTGGAAAACAAAGTCTGCTACCTCGAATTCTAAAGGTCTATGCCTCTAGTCAACATAAGTCTTCTATCTACTCTGTGCAGGTGCTAGTCTCTTCCCGATCAAATGTACTTTATTTGAATACTATTGCACAATCCCTAGGCCCACGAGCTATCATTCGCTATCTCATTTTTGCAAGTAGGTGTTCTACAGGGTCTACCATACAAAGCCTCATACAGTGCCATTCCCATGTTGGAGTGATAGTTGTTGTTGTAGGTGAATTCAATTAATGGTAGATGATCTTCCCAACTTCCACTAAGGTCCAAAGTGCAGGCTTGCAATATATTTTCCAATGTATGGATGGTCCTTTCAATCTGACCATCTGTCTAAGGGTAAAAGGAAATGCTATAGTTCAATATGGTGCCAAATGTCTCTTGCAACACTCCCTAGAACCTCGATGTGAATCGGATGTCTCTGTTAGACACGATCGACACTAGGACCCCATGCAGTCAAACTATCTCAGATAAGTACAACTCTACCAAGTGCACCAACGGGAGATTTACTCGTATAGATAGGAAATGTGTTGACGTGAGTCGATCCATAATTACCCAAACTGAATTATTATTTTGCCTGCTCTTGGGTAGTCATGTCAAAAAGTCCATCGATACATGCTCCCATTTCCAGACCGGAATATCTAGAGGTTGTAGGATTCTTCTGAGCTTCTTATGTTCAAACTTGACCATCTGGTAGGTTGCACATCTCGCTACATGCTTAGCATTCTCTTTCATCATCCTAGACCACCAAAAATTTATTTTTAGGTCCTTATACATCTTTATGCTTCCTGGATGGATCGTATATCGGGACCAATGAGCTTCATCAAGCAATCTCTATTTCATCTCTTCCATTTGAGGCACATACTGATGTAGATCATACCTGAGTCCTTCATCCACACCAACAGAGAAATGAGGCACCTCTCCCGCCATCAGCTTTGCCCATATTTCTCGTAAAAGGGTCCAGTTGCTGAGCAACCATAATGGCCTCTAATAATCTCAGGCGAACAAATAAAATAGCCATCTAGGTCCTAACAGGTCCCTGAGACTGTCTTCAAGGTCTACATTCAACCAACTCTAGTAGTATGCACCATTCCTTGATCATAAGGTTGGCTATAACATGGGTACACCTACTCAAAGCATGTGCGACTAGATTGGCTTTTCCTGGGTGATTGAAGTCATAGTCCTTGAGGTATTCTACCCACCTTCGCTGTTTTAGGTTCAAATCCTTCTGTGCGAAGATATATTTTAGGTTTTGGTGATTTGTAAATACCTCAAACTGTTTACATACAGATAATGTCTCCAAATCTTAAGAGTAAAAACAATTGTAGCCATCTCCGAGTCATGAGTGGGGTAATTTCTCTTGTGATTCTTTAACTGGCGTGAGGCATACTTTCCCATGCTGCATCAATACATACCCCAACCTAGTCCCACATGCGTCACTGTATATTGCGAAACCTCCATTCCCAGAGGGTAGAGTCAAAACTAGAGATGTAATCAGACGAGTCTTCAATTTAGTGAAGCTCTCTTCACATTGCTAATCCCAGATGAATGGAATTTCCTTCTAAGACAATCTGGTCAAAGGTGCTGCAATATTAGAGAAATCTTGAATAAATCACTTGTAATATCCTACTGAGCTCAAGAAACTTTTGATTCTATCACAATTTTGGGCTTGACTCCACTACTAACAGCATCCATTTTGGCTAAATCAACTTTAATGCTTTCTCCCAAGATGATATGGCTAAGAAACATGACATCTTCTAGCCAAAACTTATATTTGGAGAACTTTGAGTATATCTGGTGTTGCCTTAGTATTTCTAGCACCATCTTCAAGTGCATCTAGTGAGTTTCTGCATTAGGAGAATACACTAATACATCATCAATAAATACCACTACGAATTGATCTAGGTAGGGTCTGAATATGTAACGCCCCTCATTTTCCATAATAATTTAAAATAAATTAAATTACGGGAAAATTAAGGCCAAACAGTAAATATCTAACTACCAGGAACCTGTGTATGAGGCTAGGAGACTCCATACTACATGCACTACGCTAACCCTCTGCATGCCTACACCTGCAAACCAAAAACACGAGGAAAAAACGTATGAGTAACAAAAGTCATCTAGTACACACCCCACGAAAACCGCAAAAACAAAACTATAATCAATTTTCCTTTTAAATTCATTTTGCAAACTATTTCCTCAAAACCTCACAAAACAGGCCCACACAGGCCAAATCCACAACCGGGGCTATACTAGCCCAAAACCACAAGCAAAGGCCCTCAATGGCCAAAACCACATAAAGTAAGCCAAGAAGCCCGGCACCAGGTAGCCTAACTCTGGCTACACGCAGTCCGCCAAGGAGCGACCACAACATTCTGTACTACCACGGTGACGGCCACCCTATGTAGGAGAGTTCACAGTCCTGCGATTCTCCCTCTTTGGAGAACCCTAGAAAGCCAACCCCTCCCTGGGAAGGATGTCCTGTCTCTCAAGACGCTACCAACTACAAGGCACATGTCCCACCTGCATTGGCCACCATAAGGTCCGCCTCCTCACAGCGTCCTCCACACACGGTACTCAAGAGGGAGTGTCATACCTCCACCCCTGACGACACCCTAGCCTTAGTGCTCACAGCAACAGCAGGAGTATCATACCTCCCCATCATGCTACAAGACACCTCAACCCGCAGACCACAACGCTAGCCTTGAGACGACAGTCAAGGAGTCTCATACCTCCAAGACCCGATGCCCCTCAGCCTCAGGTATCTCAGCCCCCGACCTCAACCAGGGAGTCGCTCCCGACCACCCGAGAATGTCGTCACATTCCCTAGTCCTGACGACACGGTCCCACACTGTCTCGGCCCGCACATAAAAAACCAGGAAAACATTTTCCAAAACAGGCCAACTATTTCTTTGAAATCCATTTTCCAAAACCATTTTCATATCTTTGGAAACTCTTCCAAAACCTCGGCAAAATGGCGCATCAAGTGTCCCAGAGGCCCACCATTGACGGCCCACAATCCCATCTTATAGGGACAATATAAACTAATCTGGAAACCAAACAAAGCTAAAATCCATTCACCATGCATCAAGATACAAAATCGGAAAGGCAGAAGGATCAAAATAACCCAAATCACACCAACCGCCATAAATACCCATAAATTCCACAATAAATTCCCAAAAAATCTAAAACATTAAATTTAGCCTAGATTACATGCATCCTAAGAATTTCTACCATTTTACATGATTTCTACACATTAAATTGGGAATACGTACTTGAAATCAGCTCCAGCGATTTCCGACCGACTCCGGCGAATTCCGATGAACTTTGGCGACCCTGCACGCCCTCTGCCACTCCACGACCCCAAGGACGTCGCTCCAGAGCCTCCCACACCACCACGAGCCGCCACAAGCCACCGCCTCCCGTCTCCCACTCTCAAGCTCTCTCGCTGTCACCTGCACCCACCTGAGACTAGAAGGAGGAGTGAAGAAGATGGAGAAGGAGTGGAGGGGGAAAAGAGAGGAGGAAAGGAAAAGAGGGAAGAAGGATGGGGCTCCGGTGTATCAGAGAGGACTCGCCCCAAGCACGCGTTATATACGCAGGGGGGAGGTTGCCAGGCACCTGCCCACCAACCTTCGGTACGCGCACACCAGCCAATCTTCGGCCACCCTCCAGCCTCGCCGCACACAGCCCAACAGCCAACTCCAAGGCACGAGCCAACGACTCCCCGCACCAACCACTCAACCACTAGCCAGCCCACAATGTGGGCCCCACGTGGACCTACACCTGGGCCCACAAGCACTGTGCCACAATACACAGTGCCAGCCATGCACAAGGACACACCACAGAAGCCAGCCCACGAGGCCCAAGCCCAAAAGCACAAATTTAACAACAAGCCTCGGAACAGTAACACCCATCCAGGAATAAAATTCATAAAATGTAAAAATTACAAAATGAATTTTACAGGTGTTACAGAATACTTTATTCATTAGATCCATAAAAGTAACTGTTGCATTCGTCAACTAAAATTGCATGACTAGAAATTCATAATGGCCATACTGGGTTTGAAAGGTTGTCTTATGCACATCAGATTCTCGGATCTGGAGCTGGTAATACCCTGATCTCAAGTCAATCTTTGAAAAGACTGAAGCTTCTTGCAACTAATCAAGCAAATCATCTATCCTAGGTAGAGGATACTTATTCTTTACAATAATCTGGTTCAGCATTCGTTAGTCTATGCATAGGAGGAGAGAACCATCCTTTTTTTTGATAGACAGCACTAGTGTACCCTAAGGAAACACACTCGGTTTGATAAACACCTTGTCCAATAGCTCTTGTAACTGATTCCTGAGATCCTTTAATTTTGCTAGAGCCATCCTGTAAGGAGTCTTCGAGATGAGGCTCAATTCTAGCACTAGATCAATCAGGAATTCCACATCTCTGTGCACCGACATGCTAGGTAGTTCCTTTAAAAAACCATCAGGGTACTCTCAAACCACTAGTATGTCTTGTACCCTTAGAGAACGAGTAGCTGACACCATTATACTAGCCAGATAACCCATGTAGCCTCTTGCTAAGTGTCAGTAGGCTTTGATTGCTGAGATTATCTTCGTTTGTTCTCCCAACCTAACTCCTTGCAACAAACACCATCCTTGGCCTAGACATTTTGTCATAACTCTTTTCTTGCTACAATCAATCATGGCTAGATGTTGTGTTAGCCAGTCCATCCCAAGAATTATATCATATTCTTGCATGTTTATAACTATCAAACTGTTTCTGAAATCCTTGTCTCCCAACTACACATTGAATTGATCATAGATATTTCTATGCTAAGCTGTGCTCTCCCAATGGGGTTACCATGTCAAGGTGGAAAGCTAACTTAACTGGTCTATCTTCAACCTTAGCAGTAAATGACTCAAAGATAAAGGAAAATGAGCTCCCTAAGTCGAATAACACTTGAGTCATCTGGTTAGCCACAAAAAAGAAACCTAGTTAGCACACATACAACCATAATCCATAATTATTATAGGGAATCATCCTAGATACATGACTACATAGCTAATTATGCTGGACACAGTTTGAGACATAAAAATTGAAAATTTTAATCTAGATTGCACACATATTGAGACAATACTATGTGTGCCTAATCATATTGTAACCATGCCGGCGAGAATGGCAAAAATAAACAATATGCCAAAGTCGGCAAAGTCACGGCAAAAATGTGCAATATGCAAATGCAGGAGTCGCCACCTAGTCTATTCAAATGGAAGACAAGGAAAACCATATAAAACATGAAAATCATGAAAAAACAATGGAAAAGGTCTTTGTAAACCAGAAATATGTGTAAGGATCCCTGTTACGCACGAGGAAGGTGTTAGGCACCCTCGTACGCCCGATAAATCGGTCTTCTATTGGTTTCTCATTTGCTTATGAAATGTCGGCTTTTCAGCCTTTGTTATACGCCCGAGGGCGATATGCCATGCCATGCTTATGCGTGTGGTGTCTAAAATATGGGTGCATGATGTGTAGGGGTGTGTCCTAATGCTCAGAAGTATCACTCGTATTGCGGGACTAGTATTGATCCAAGAATATTGCATAATAAGATCAAAGATCTAAAATCTCGAGTGAGTTTTCA